>MU225642.1:195561-239356 GCA_018584345.1 Thuja plicata
TTAAATTAATTTAATTTCATCAAATAAAGCAATTCTTAATTAAAAAGAATTCAATTATCTCACATGTTGAAAATAATTAATAAATAAATGAATTAAATATTCATTTATCTTCAAAGAGATAACTCCAGTTACATCACATGGGTTACTCCACCCATCTCTCCAATTCACATGGGTAACTTCACCCACCTCTTCAGCTCAAAAAGGTAACTCATAATTAGCTCCTCAGTTAACCAAACTCTATCTCCTCTTAACCAAATAAAGAGGTGAAGTTTACTGTGGATCGCTCCTGCTCCTTTTGATCACAACCGTTCATTTCCCCATCTCTGGGATTGATCTCAACCACTCATTTCATCACCAATTCCTATATAATAAACCCTTCATAACCATTTGAAGGATCCAGGATTTGAAGCTTAAAGCGCCATTACTCTGTCAACATTCAAGCTATCTTGCGATCACACACACTTTGCAATTATCAAAATCTTGACACTTCTCAAGTCATAGACGCTGCCCAGGCAATACTGAGCATCAAGAACAATGTTTCGGAAGGAGTAGAGAGAAACAATAGAAGCTTCAAGCATCGTGGGGTTTGCATTCGTTTGTCTTCCCTTCTCTTGTTTGTACATTTTATTGCTCACGTTTCTGTTATTCGTTTAGTAGTCATTGCGTATTGGATTTGCATTCACTTGTGAACCTTGGCTACTAACCCCTGCCCTTGGAAAGCTGTGGGAAACCGGAGAGAGAGGCATACAGTAACCATCCCCCATCGAATCGCACAAGGAAAAATTAAGGCGTATAGTCCTTTGAGTACCTAAATGAGTGTAGTCTTGCAAGAAAGATTCAGGCGACTCCGCTCTACACACATCCAAGCATGTCCAAGGAATGATAGTCAAAATTCCAAGGATAAAACTGATTACGTCTTCCGTGACTTTGGTCTCAAGGAAGCATTTTGATTATAGTGAGATGGAAGGGTTGGTGTTCACCCATCCTCACTTGGGTCATTCCCAGGAGATTTTTTCCTCAACCGCTAGGCCCTCTAAAGTTGAAAGAAGTAAAGAGGATTGGCGACTTAGGAGTCTAGATTTCTGATTCTTCACAAGGAAGAAGAGCATACTCTCTTATCCATGCCATTTTCTCCTATAAAAAATGCCATGCAAGTTCTTTCCCTCAAATTATCAAACTCAAAACTTAGTCCCCCATCTTGAGTTTCTGATTTTCCAACTTGGGAAAAGAACATAATCCTCTAGTTGGACTAAGAATCAAATTCTAATTCTAAATTTAGGTTCCTAGAAAAAAAATTAATCAAGCACTTTTGAGCAATTAAGTTTATTTCCCCAATTTCTTTTCAACACTTAACTTGATGTTTGAGGTTTTGATTTTCCATAAAGGAAAAGAACATACTTCTCTAATCAAGTTACAAATTGGAGAGAAATCATGTTAAGTTCCTAGAATTGCAAAAAGTTTGGTTGAACGTATAAGGTAACCTACAAAAAAACTTGTTAGCACTTACACTTCATCTCCTTAGCCAAGGAAGTTTTCAACAGTGTCCTGCAAGAACTCATTAGATTGCTTAAACAATCATATTCATCCAAAAACATGCAAAGTCAGTTGATTAGTCATCAAATTCATTAATTATGCAAGTAAGATAACCAAATATGATCTTGGACCTTACCAAATGCGACCTTATTTCCTAAATGCGATCCAGGAATCACTAAATGCGAGTAAAGATCCTAAATGTGATCTGGGATTCACCAAATACAAGCCTTCACCAAATGTAATTCAGGATTTACTAGATGCGAATCAGGATTTCCCGGATGCAAGCTTCTTCTCCAAATGTAATCTTTTGCTCCCAAATGCGAGTCTGCCTCAAGAACAAAAACAAAAAGATCAAGGATTAGCTCAAAAGCGAATAGAAGTATGGGGCTATGCCCCATGCTGGGTGCCAAAAATGTGTGTGAATATTCTACCTGCAAGCTACAACACAACACTTCAATATGTCATTGCATCAATGGTTAGAAAGATGGAAATCAATTAAAAAGCATAAGAAAACCATGGAAATCGACATATTTCTTCCTATCTAGAAAGATTATGATTTAAGATATAAGTTTCCCTTAGATTATGCATTAAATTAGTGACACATTCAGTCCTAGAATGGAAGATTCATTAAGCAATTGAAGCTATCTATCATGCAATTCATGCTAGAAATGATGCAAGGATTCATTAAAGCATAAATGGAAGTTATATAATTAGCTATTGAAATCATGAAAACAAAATGAAAACATAAGAGTGCAATTATAATTCTAAAATTTAGGACCTATTGAGCTCAAAATTCACTCCTTTTTATGGAAAAATTTGAGAAATGAGTGGTTGAGATCAACTTGTGAGGAGAGGTGAGGATTGAATCTTTGGTGATCCATGTGATTGAACTCTCATTGGTTCATGGATTGACTTTCCATGTGAAAGTGATGAGTTGTATTTAGAAAGTTTATTTAATTCCTTTTAATTAATTACTTTAGCCAAGGATTTAATTGGGTTGATTTGATTTAAATAGGCCAAAGTAATTAATGTAAGTTAGTGATGAAATCACTTTGATTTTAGGAGATTAATTTGAATTTTGATGAATTATGCCAATAATATAATAGTTGGATTGACATAATTGAGGGTATGATCACATTTAGGGCAAATAGGGTCTCTAGTTAGAGTAGACCAAATTAGGGTAGTTACAAATATCCCTATGTATATAGCCAATGAAGCATGTATAGTTGTGTGCAAATGAACAATTTGATTGGAATGATCAATTAAAGCATTGATTTAGACTATTTGGAGGTAGTAGAAGACTTCCCAAACCCTGTATCCATTCTGTGAACCCATCCTTAACCACTTGCTTTGTAATCCAAGCCTAATCTGGCCAATTAGGTCTGTGAACTTTGTAAGGGTTTAGTGGTGCTGGAGTAGAGTTGGACCTTAGGAATTTAGGGATTGTAGTAACTCTATAAAGGGTACTTGGAAGCATCCTTCTTTAATTTTGTTCCTTCCATGATCAAAAGTTGTCTCAGAAAAACTACTTGGAAAAGGCTACAAGGATCCATAGGTCAGCAAAGGATCTTGGAATTGTGAGTATTGAGGAGTCAAATGGTTGGGTGATCCCACATCTAAAGAGTCTAAGTAAGGTGTTCCAACCCTTAGATTTTTTTTTTGAAGCCACTAGTGAATATTTTCACACTTTGGCTTAGTTTAGGGAAAGTGTCCCTAAGTCACAATTTAGGAGGAACTTGAACAAAACCCTTGGGTGTTGAATTGGGGTAAGAAAGGTGTCAATACCTCATAGTTAGTTTGGTATCCATCATATTTCAAGATTGGTGGAGTTGAATTGTACCAAGACCAAGGTTAAAGAGTTGTGGAAGAGATTACCTATCTCCTTGACTTCTTGTTGTGCACTCTACATCATACTCCAACAAGATTTAGTCTAGAGTCTAGTTGTTATGTACATCTAAAAAAATATGAGCATGTAATCAAAGTGTAAATTAAAGAACATAAATTTTTTAAAAAAACCACTTCCTATATCAAGTTAAATTTTTTTTGAATTTTTACACGACACATTTGCATTATGTTCTTGCCATAATGCTTTTGTATTACATTTTGAAATTTATATTTTGTAAATTATAATAATAATTTAAAATTTTGACATCATTAAATAATAATTGTAGTAATAATATAGTAAATCTTCTTACAAATAGTATTTAGGAAAGTTTAATCTTTGAAGCATCTATATTTAAATGCTAAAATATAAAATGCTTTCCTTAGTAAGTAAACAAAAGACGTGTTGCATCTAGTTCTTCTTAATTATTAAAATCTATTACAGATTTCTTAGTTAAACATTATTGTAATAATATGGCTCTGCCCAAGGTGCGAGTGAATTCTTGTAACCCTAATTAAAAACATTCAGAGGAAAGCTAGAAGGTTTTGGAAGATATGCAAGCGATTCCTGAGGGTGATATCATGCACATAGATGTTACTATAGAAATAAGTACGGATGAAAAAATCATGAAGGATTTAGCTATCTTTTTTCGATTCACTGGTATTAAATCTGACCAAGTGTCAATTAGGAAATGGATCCAAGATAATTAGAATACAAAAGTTATTTTAAAATCTCTTCCAAAAAACTTCTTTATGAAAATCTTTTTATTTGAGGAAATTAAGAATCAAATTCTGGAAGGAGTGGTGTGGAAAATGGGAGAGGCCCCATTATATATTCAGTTATGAAAACTGAATTTTGACCTGGCAAGTCTAAACCATTATGAGAGTCCAATTTGGATGGAAAATATCAATAGGTCATTGGGTTCCCTTTTGGATGTCGATATGGATATCCTGGTGGGAGATTTTGGCAAATATGGTCATCTCCAAGTTGCGACAGTAAAGCATATTCTGAAATATATTGCATTGGTGGTTAACGACAAAAAATAGATTCAAAGGATTGAGATTGGGGATGATACAAGATTTTGCGTCAATTGTAGAGCGTGTAATAATTGGGAGGTGAATTGTAAATAACAACCAAATTCAAACTTGAAGGGAAATTGTAGTTTACAATAACCTCAAACCAAGATTATGTGGAAAGCCAAAAAATCTAATTGTGTTTAGGTTAAGGAAAATTTAGTGAAGGATGTATCCTCAATGGATGTGGTAAGGAAAAATGAAATCAAGGAAAAGGAAATTATCATTTTCAATCCCTTAAACCTATCACCTGTCAATTATGAAAATACCAAAAATAGTAGTGATACTTGCTATGTTGATTCAGATGATTTGGAGGAGGGGTAGATAAGAGATGAATTAGACATTATTGATGATTGATGAATTTCACAGTCGATGGCTCAGGCTTTGGGCCTTTCAAAATTCATGAGTGGTAAGAAGGGTAAGGGAAGAAAATCCCTTAAACAACTTAGGGAGGAGGAAGCGATAGAGAAAATGTTTACCAGTTGTATAGTCCTAAAAAGTTATCAATTGGATGCTTTAGGACCTATTAGGCCCCATTTTAGTGATTTTGAGGTTCGAATGCTCATTCTACTTGATCCTTGTGATCTATCTCTTATTTTATTTCACCTATTCATTGTCCCCGATATCCTGGTGAAAATTGAGCTTGTTTTACCTAGGACACGTTGCCAAGGATAATCTATCCCTATAGTTTTGGGCCCAAATTTTTCCCAGAGCTCAATGTCAGGGTCTTCTTCCGAGTTTTTCAATTATGGTCTCCCTGGATCAAATTTAAATCCAAAAATGACAGAGTTAGTATAAAAGGACCTCCTCTTTCCTCATTTTGATATCCATGACATCATAATCAAGTGCAAGCATTTTAGCAATCAAGTGATCAAGATTTGAAGTTAGTAAGAGCAATTGAGGATTTTGATTCAAGATTTGAAGGCAAACATCCAATTCAAGATCTCCAAGTATCCATTTCTTCAATATCCATCAAATCAAAGTAAATTCTCTCTAATTGATGCAAGTTATTTTCCCATAATGGTCAAGTAGAGGAATTCTCAATCAAGAAAGAAGATTCATTCATCCTTCTCTCTCCTTCTTTGCATTCTAGATTTTGGAGTGGAAATCATAAATCTATACATTTGTGAGGGAATCCTTGATCCTAAATTAAATTCTAAGGTAAGATATTTGGATCCCAAGCACATCCAAACATCTTCATGAATTGTAGTGATTTCTACATCCGTTCATGAGGGTTTATGCAAGGTAAATCAACAACTTGCCTTTTACATTATTTACTTTATGCAATTTCTATCATATTTTAAGGTTGATTCCTAAATAGGAGTTTGAACAAGGAAAAAACATTTTTCCAACCTTTTCCCCATTTTTCTATGTACAGAAATAGGTTACAGAGCCGTCAGATCTTTTTTGGGCAGTACAAGAACAATTGCAAATTCTGTGAAAATTTCATTTGAAAATATTGGGTATAGATAAACTTTTCCCTGGTCTCCTAGGTATAGATTGATGTTTTCCTTTTACCCTAGATAAAATCTAAGTTTTCCATGTCCCTTCAATTTTTGACTAAAATTTCTAGAGTAGGTCAGTGTCTTCTAATTTTTGTTTTCGTTAGTTTTGGCTTAATATTAATAGACTTTAATCAAAATTTTAATCAGTCAGTTTTAATCAAAATTTTAGTGACTTTCTAATAGACCAATTACATTACATAATAATTCACATTTCATTTCAATTAAATCATTTAGTGAAGGTCATACCATATTTCCAATTAGTGCTTGAGTCACCTCTTGAACCTATTGGAGATATTCTTCCTTCCTAATGTGCAATCGATGAAATGAGGAAGTAATTCACTTAGTATGTTTTATATTGCATTTCTCTCCCCATTTTCCTATTGTACATTTTGGTGAACCAGAATCATTATATTCCTATTCTGATTTTGGTGTTAGATTCCCTTTATGTGCTTATAGGTTCACCTATTGTACATTTTGATAAACCCAACTCATAACATCTCCCTTTGATTTTGGTAGTTGGATTGCTTTACATTTTTTGAATGCAGTAGATCCTTCTTATTTTCATAATTAGATCTATATCTACTTGGGTTTACATTATATTTGATAGTTGGATGTGTTTTTCATAAAAGAATTTTTTTGCTTGGATTTAATATCTCTGTCAAATCTTACAATTGTATTACATCTAGATCTTTTCTCTCATTCCCTTATGCATAAGTGTTATCACTTTGTTGGAACCTTAAAATGTTAGAAATTTTTAGTGTTTCCTAAGGGTAAATTAACATTAAACATCCCTCAATATCCACTTTTCCATAACCATTTTTCATAGGTTATCACCAAGTTTTTGGATAGAGAAACACCTTACAAAGGTTGAAGCTACTGAACTTTTCTTGAAAAAAATCACCATTTGTACCCATTAGCAATTCCATCACTACCCTTGAGGCATCCATAAATAATTAATATCTTGAATTAGCCATTCATATAGCTTATTCATAGGAGATAACCCCCATTGGGAAAACATTATGCAGGTTCCTGTGATCTCATTTGTGTCTATGTAGTAGGTTTTGACATATCGGAGAAGGTGGACCATCTTACACCGATTAGAAAACATACAAAATGAGAAACTGGGAATGAAAGTTGTCATCAAAGAAATTTTCCCCTATAAACATTATATTGTGCACAAAGAATCAAAGTAGTTTATATTCACTCGAAATATAAATCTCAAAGGAACTAGTTAATTGAACACTTATCTAAGAACCTTCAAAAGAGAGCAGTATGATCATTACTATTTGAGATAAAGTTTACAGAATTTTAAAAGACTTAGAGTCTGGTTTTTTCAAAAAATTCACATTTAATTGAGTTTTTATAGTGTCCCCTTTTTCCCTTACAAAATGTGTCCACTTATATAGACATGAGCCACAACTACTTACAATAGACGTGTCCTTTCATAAAAAATTAAAAAATATAAAATATCTTAATAGAAACACATTAAGATTTGACAAATGAATTGTGTATTCTTCATTTCTGTAGACATCCATATGCCAACTTGAAACTTCTAGTGCAAATTCTTGTCGGAACATTTTGTCTGTTATCGCCAACACATGAAAGGTAAGATCCTCCCTATTCTGCAACTCTGGCAATTTGACTAATAGACCTTCTATGAAAATACTCTTCCATTTGTCCAATGGCATCAACAAACTATCCTCGAGAAAAGTGGGCAATGCATCCATGACATCGCACTCGAGTCACTTTGTATCCATAGTCAACTTTATACCCCATTCCTGATGTGCACTTGATAAAAATTTCCCCAACTGAAGCCACAAGTCAAATTGTCATTTCAAAAGGCTAGATGTTTAATTCCACTCATGTCCAACATTCATTTCAATGCATTCAAATAATTAGGCACCATCGAGTAAACCTTTGAGACCTTCACAATAGTGCTTTATCGATTAACTAAAAACCTCAATTTTTTCATATTTACCTTTAATCGATGCCCTAACTTATTCAAAACCAGTTTAAAACAATATTATCTTCCTTTACTCGACAATGCCTCCTCTCGAATAACCATTAATCTTCACTGAGTTGTTACACAACTTACTCGATGCCTTTATTATCTAATGAATGGGCTATCCTCCACTTTCCAAGTATGCATCGCTATCTATTTTATTTGTCTTATGACAATTGTCTTTAAGTATACCGAATATACTCAAACCATCATACAACCTATTCTAAGTTACTCAAAGCTTCATTTCATTTGATACAAATGATGCTTTAATTTATTTGTTTAAAGCCCTCGAACAAAATAATGCTTAGTATTGCATAGCCTCAAAATTATTCAAAATGTTGTCTTACTCGATGAGTTATTTCTACCCTTTGGAAAATTGGCATGTGTGCATTCTGTGACATCACCCATTATCAGGTAAATTTCTTCTCGCATGGCAAACTTTTCAACTTACCCAACGGTAAACGGTATTCAATATGACATCATCACTCAAACCCTTCTTCTTTCGAATAACTTTTGTGTCATTTTTCTCCAGGTGGGTTACTCGGCACAACCTTTTATTTGATGAGTCATGTGAAGCGGCCCCACCATATTTTGAATAACCCCAACCCTTGTTATTCAACCTGTCCACTTATTCGAAACAAGGTTTTATTCGATAATTGTTACTGGGTCCCACAAGTTAATCCCTTTTATAATTTTGCATATCGAATAAGATTTTCTTCACCAATGTTTGATTATTCTTACTTGAAAATCCATATTGTTCAAACATTAGGGCTTCACACCTTTTGTTTTCCAATTCCTTATTTTGATGATTAATATTCTGCATATATTTTATTTCAGAGAAATCATTTTCTTTGATTGATGAACTTTTGAATTACTTGAAGTGTCTTTTTGCTCGATGAAGCTTGACTAGTCAACATTGATGACGTAGGATTCCATGTAGAAGAGTTTCCACACTATTTCTCTCAAATGAATTATGTCATTTCTGAGTGATACAACACATCTAAAATTTAAATGTCACCATGTAGAATGACTGTCTTCTAATTAGTTTCAGCTACTGCTTGAAGTATACTTCATTTAAAATAAGGTATTGACTCTTCATGTATTCCTTCCATACAAATGCCATAATTAAAAAATAAAATCCTTAACATCCTTGTAGTCACCTCCAAGATTTAACAAATATGCGAGACTTTAAAGAAAAACTAAGGGTACAAAACATGTAAATTCTATTTAGTAAAAACAAGCCCAAATAGATTCAGTGCAATCTCTTTTGTGGATCTCTTAGCAGAGACAAGGATTTCATTCAGGAATGATCCTCCTTCTTTGATCCCTAAGGAGATAATGATTTTCTTAGGCCTGATCACTTTTTTTTATCCCTACAGAAACAATGCTTTTCTTAGGCCTGGTCATTCTCTTGTTGGATCCCTTAATGGAGACAATTCTTTCCTTAAGGACTGATTTTTTTTATGGATTGAATAGCATTAGATATCTTGCTAGACCTTCAATACTGTCTTTTGAAACACTTTCCTTTGTATGATCCATAATAAGGCAATCCCTTATTCTTACTAGGCTAGTGATCATGATTTTTCTCTGTCCTTCCTCTTTCTCTTTCCTTCAAGCGATGCCTATCTTATTTGGGTTTTAGATCTAATAAAGACTTGAGTCACTTTGGGGATTTATGTTTCTTTATCTCCTTGACCTTGATAGGATCATTCTTGCATTCATATCCTTTACCATGAGCATGAGCTTGTCTCATACTCCTACTAAAGTGGGGGCTAAAGTTAGAAATCTTAATTAGATGCTTTAGGACCTATTAAGCCCCATTTTGGTTATTTCAAGGTTTGAATGCCCATTATGCTTGATCCTTGTGACCCGTCTCTTCTTTTCCATGCACCTATTCACTATCCCCAATATCATGGTGAAATTTGAGCCTATTTTACCTGAGCCTATTTTACCTGGGACAAATCACCAATGGTGATTTGTCCCTAGGGTTTTGGGCCCAAATTTTGCCCAAAGCCTGATATCAGTGTCTTCTTCCAAGGTTTTCAATTATTTCAGCTTGGATCAAATTTGAATCTAAAAATAATGGATTTAGTATATAAGGACCTCCTTTTTCCTCATTTTTGCATCCATGACATCATAATAAAGTGCAAGTATCTTGTCAATCAAGTGATCAAGATTTCAAGCTAGCAAGAGCAATTGAGGATTTGGATTCAAGATTTGAATGCAAGCATCCAATTCAATATATCCAAGTCTCCATTTTTTCAAGATCCATCAAATCAAAGGAAATATTCTCTAATTGGTGCAATTTTTCTCCCATGATGGCCAAATAGAGGAATTTCTCAATCAAGCAAGATGATTAATTCATCCTTCTCTCTCTTTTACATTCTAGATCTTGGAGTGACAATCATATATGCATACATTTGTGAGGGATTCCTTGATCCGACATTATATTCCAATGTCAACTCTTTAGATTCCAGGAAAATTCAAGCATCTTCATGAATTTGAGCGATTTCTACATCCATTCATGAGTGTTTATGTAAGTTAAATCAATAATTTTCCTTTTACATTATTTCCTCTATGCAATTTCTATCATATTCCAAGGTTGATTCCTAAATAGGGGTTTGACCAAGGCAAACCCATTTTCCCAACCTTTTTCCCATTTTTTTGTGTGCAATAATAGGTTACAGAGCAATCACATCTTTTATGGGCAATACAAGAACAGTTGCAGATTTTGTGAAAATTTCATTTGAAAGTGTTGGGTATAGATTGAATTTCACTTTGTCCCTACCACTTTTGAGTAAATTTTTTTGGGTAGGTTATTTCATCTTCTGATATCCATTTATGTCAGTTTTAGCTTAATATCAGTTTATATTAGTTTGTTTTGTTCAACTTTTTAGTGACTTTTCTAATAGATCAATTACATTACATAATCATTACCATTTCATTTCAATTACATTATTTAGTGAAGGTCAGACCATATTTGAAATTATTTCTTGAGTCACCTCTTGATCCTATTAGAGATATTCTTCCTTCCTAATGTGCAATCAATGAAATGGGGAAGTAATTCACTTCGTATATTTTATGTTGCAATGCTATCCCCATTTTATTATTGTACACCACCATCATGAAATTTTTATCAAGTACCAAGGGTGGAGCCCCCTCCCTTGGGAATAAATAAGGATCATTACTTGGAATATAAGGCAACTTGGGGGTCCTGACAAGTGACATTTAGTTAATCATCAAATTCAATTAATTGATGGAGTGCTAGTTTTTCTACATGAAACAAAATTTTCTATGGATGAAGGAAATAAGTTTTTGACTTAGTGCAGGGGTGGAAGGGATTCTTCCATCAATCTAATGGTTTGACTGATGGCTTAGGAATTCTTTGGATAGATAAGGATTTTTTGACTAAAGTTCTAGCATCCAATGATTTTTGGAGGCATCAAGAGTGTTTTTTCTTTCTCTAAATAAATATTTCATTGCAATATGTTTTTATGGTCCCACCAAGACAGTTGACAAAGCCAATGTTTGATAGGATATTCTAGGTTTCATGAGAAATAACAAGGAGACTTAATTTGTGGTGGGAGATATTTTAAGGTGATTTTGGATGGGTCTGATAAGATGGGAAGTAATCTCAAATTAAATCAAAGTATGTTGGATTTTAGGAGCTTTGTAACAAGCTTGGGATTGGCGGACTGCCATTCCTCAAATGGATCTTTTACTTAGACTAACTGTAGACATGAATTCCTCAATATTGTATAAAGATTGGACTTGTTTCTCATCTCTGCTGATTAGTTGAGTGATCTATTTTTTGTTAGTGCTAAGATTCTTCCGATTTTGACATCTGAACACTTTTCAGTTTGATTGGATATTTGTGATCAATAACATGGTCTCAAGACTTGTTTTAAGTTTCTAAACATGTGGTGGCAAGAGACTAATCTGATTGGTCTCCTCAAGGTGTGGTGGAAGGAATTTTGGATTGGGGGTCTCTTAGTTTCAAATTTATGAAGAAATTACAATACATTAAAAAAAAATTGAAGGACTAGAATAAATTGGTTTAAAAAAAAATCTTCACAAAGAAAATTAGAATTGAGAAAGACTTGGAATCATTGAATATGAAAGTAATTGGGTTTGGTATGTTCCAAGATGATTATTATCGCGGAAAATCTTTGATTATAGAAATAAAGGAGGTCTTAGAGAGGGAAGAATTTTTTTGGAAAGATAAGTCTAGGGAGACATAGCTTAGAGATGGTGAATCTAACACTAAATTCTTCCACTCATCAGTAAGTGCTCTAGAGCAATCAATAAGATTGAGGATTCTGTTAGATCGAATGGTGATACATATTTGGGGCTGCTAGATGTTAGAAATGAGGTGACTGCCTTCTTTAAAAAATATCCTTGGAAGTAACAGTGTGGTGGGTAATCTTGGACTAGACCTGAACTATACTCCTTCTCTGATCTCTGCAGAAGATATTCAAATGTTGTGTGCGCTTGTCACATTAGAAGAGGTAAAGGGGGAACTTTTCCAAATGTATCTAGAAAAGGATTCTAGCCTAGATAAATACATTTCTACATTCTTCTAGAAATGCTGACATTTCATTGGTCGGAGATTTAAAGAGTAGTGGAGGATTTTCATATCCATAAAAGGTTTGTGAAGGACATTAACAACACAATTATTGCTTTAGTTCCCAAGAATCAATCTTTCTCCTCTTTCAATGATTATAGGTTAATGCCATTATGCAACATGATTTACAAGGTGACATCCAAAGTCTTAGAAAATAGATTGAAGAAGGTTCTTGGAAACATTAATTTAGAAGAACAGTATGGATTCTCTCCAGGTAAATATATTATAAATTATATTATACTAACCAACAAAGTGATTCATACATTGAAATCATAAAATTTAAAAATGAATGATGATAAAAATTGATGTAATTAAATCTTACAATAGAGTGTTTTGGGAGTTTCTTTTCAAAGTGTCAGAGAAGTTTGATTTTTGCAGACATTGGATGGGATAAATTTGACATTATGTGTCAATGGAAAAATATTCTATTTCTATTAATGGTGCTTTGTTCGGTTTTTCTAATACCACTAATGAAATCCATCGATGGGATCCCTTATCCCAATTTTTATTGGTTACCATGGTGAGGCATTCACAAGATCCATAAAAAAATTACAATGTTAGAGGGAGTTGGAGAGGCATCGAAGTAGCTAAAAATTGTGATCCAATCATGCATGCCAAATTTATTGATGACACTTCTTTGTTTGGTGAAGCCACCTTACAAGAAGCGTCTTGTATCAAGGTAACTTTGAAGCGATATGAGTTACAATCCAAACAGACGATGAACAAGGAAAAATCAGATATTTCATTCTTTAATAAAAATAAGAGTATGCAGAGAAAAATTACAAACCTTCTTGGTTTTCCCATTGCATCTTTGCCTACCAAATATTTGAGGGATCTCATTTTTGAAGGAGGGTGCAAATATAAGCATTGGGAAGATCTCATGGAGAAATGCATGAATAAAGCCACTTCCTGAAGGACTATGTGGTTGTCCCTAGCTAGCAGCCTAACTATTGTAGACACCTAAAATCGTCCCTTGCAACATTATAGTTAATTTTAATTGATTATATTTGTTATATTCTTCCACTTATTTAAATAAAATTAAGTTCATTATCCTAAATTATTTGAATTTAATTTGAATACTTATCACCTAAGTGTATTAAATTTAATTTAATACCTTTCCACATTAAAAGCCCCTTTTAAATAAATTTTAATTTATTTATTCCCTGCTATGCTTAAATTATTCTAAACCATAATTAGTCTAAATCTAATTTGGATTAATTTTTAAATCTAAACCTAGATCCGACCCTACCTCACATCACTCTCACCAAATAAACCTAGTCACTAATTAACTAAGGTTAATTAGGCTAATTCTAGGATTCCTACACCCATTAGTCCTAATTATTTGCTCACACATGTGTGAGAAAATTTCCAAAAATTGGCTTTTTCAATAATACTAATTTGGTGTGAACAAGGTTTCTTACAACCTTGATGACACCTTCTTACACTTTCTAAAAGTGTTTCATTGGACTAAAACTATGACATCTCTTACACACCTCTTACATGTGTACTTCAAGTACACATTGACCCATCACATCTCAAGTTGCTCACACATGTGTGAGCAAACTTGGCCTCTTGCATGGATTATGTGTCCCTGATGTGGGACCTATGTGGATGCCACATGTGCTCTACCTCACCCAATCCCTCCAAAATCCTATAAATAGGAGCCTTGCCAAGAATAATTCACCCATTATTTTCATGTGTTGTTATCATGCTAGTTTGTGCTTAGAATTATCTTGCTTGCATTTAGAGTTTTTGTACTAACCCTAGTTTGGTAGTTGTTTACATTCAATCATGGTATTTTAATTTATAGTTTTCTTTCAATGCTATATCTTGGTAGTTAGTGTTCATCATACACTCTCATATCATTCATTGAATGCTCAAGACTAGTTCTCTATAACTAGTTCTTGAGTCATTTAATATCATGTCATTATAGTTGCATTTACCTTGCATCTTGTCATTTGGAATCAAGTGGGATTTATATATTGTGTTTGGAGAGCACACCCACAACCCTCTCTAAGAGCAAATCATCAAGGCTTGGGTGCCCTTGTTTGGCTCATCAGAGGTTGTGGTGGAAAACTTGTGTTTAGAGCATGTTTTAGATATGTTAATGTAGTTTGTATGTCTTTTATCTCTAAAATTTGCACGTCCGAGCTCGCTCCCAATAGGTAGATTTTCATCACATACATTTTGGCATGCCCGGTAGGACCCACGTCCCTAAAATTGAAATACTTTTTCATACTTTTCACAACATTTTGGAAAATGTCACGTAGAGCCGTCTCTACATTGGAACGGTCGTCTGCGATAAATGACCATCTGCAGAGATTGTCGTCTGCGCAGATTGTCATCTCCACTTTGGTTTTAAGTGATTTTAAACTGATTTTTAGCATATTTTTCTTTTTTAACTCTTGGGTTTCTGACAGGACATCACTTTACAGACTTAAATGTTGTCAAAATGTTTAAAAATTATCACTATTTAACCACAATTAGCTAACTCTATTTTCTATTTGGTCATCTACACAGGTTGACCGTCATCTCTGTAGACTATTGTCTATGCTCCTCAAAAACCACGTTGTCAGGTATAATATTTCATCTTTTTACATAAACTATCATCTGCGCATTTTCTTTAACAATCATTTGCAATTATAGGCTGTCATCTTTAGAGATTGTTGTCTACGCAGATCTTTAAACTATCATCTGTGCTCTATGTCAGTTCTTTTTCACCTTTCAGTAGGTTTTTGGGTTATTGATATGCTCTGAGTTTTCTAACACCTCTATTTTGAAGACTACTTTTTGAAACTACTAACATTGTGTGTTGCGGGATGTTAAGAAGAAGACAAACACAAAACTACTCACATATTGTTCTTACAGGTTGCTTAGGAGATACAAACAAATGTTGTGTCTTATTTTAATATTTTCTTAGGCATTTTAAAGAGGGTTCACTTGTAGTGTCTTGTTAAGTGATAGGGGAGTATGCTCTTGTCTTTTATTAGACAATCATATACCTAGAATCATTTGACATTTCACTTAGAAAGTAACCTTGGGAAATAATAACTTGCTTGGTGTGTTTGGGAGAAAACAACATTGGTTAGGAGAGTATGCTCTTTTCCCCTTGTGGGAAAATCATAAATCTAGACCCCTCTCATCGTCAATCCATGCTCTTTATTTGATCCTTTAGTTGGGCCCGCTGGTTGAGGGAAAAATCTCCCTGGAATGACCCACGTGAGAATGAGGTGTAAGCCCACCACTCCAACTCACATTAAAAAAATTTAATTCTTGGGGTTAAAGCCTTAGAAGTTAGATATTGTTTGATCCCACCACTCCAACTCACGTTAAAAAAATTTACTTCTTGGGGTTAAAGGCTCAGAAGTTGGATATCATTTGAGCCTATACTCATCTCACGCCTAGCACAAATTAGGTCCGTAAGGTCTCAATCATGTTTACATGACTGCTTGTGCCAAAGTGCTTTGTGGGGCTATACACCTTATTTGCGCTTGCATAGACACAAAGGAAATATTTGAATGGAGACCCTGACTAAGAACTATTAAAGTAGAAGCCTACCTAGTTCACCCCTGAAAGTTTGATAATGTTTGTACAAGGAGGATAGTAACCTCCCCAAAATCACTCGCACATTTGTGTCACCTTGAGCATTTGGAGTCAGCTAATATGACATCATCACTGGAGCCATTGCATTCTTGTTGATGACCATATTGTGATTATCTCTTGTGTGTGTGCCTATGTTTTTGGGCAAATGTTTTTAGACTAAGTCGAATTCCATAGGTAGGTTGTACTTGAGTGTTTTAAAAAACATGGATAACTTAAAAAAACACAAACATTCTATCAGTTAATTTGTCACAATTGCTTGTATCCCTCAAGGTTGCTTTGTCCCTTATTAGATTGTTTTCAAGACATATGACTATTATTTTATAGTTTGAGTGGCTAAAATCAGTTCTTTCCATCAGAAAAACTGACCAAAAAATCATACTGGAAGACAAACTGATCAAAATTTCATCACACATTGCTCTAAACATGAACTGTCATCTCTGACCTGGCATTGGCATCTGTGCCTGAGAATGGTCATCTCTGACCTGGAAAGGTCATCTCCGCAATTTGTCGTCTACATTTGAGAACAGTCATCTCCGCCAAAAAATAGTGTGTTGTCAGGTCTTGCAAAGACATTTTAAACTTTATTCTTCAAAAGATCCTAAAATCATTTGTCATAAAATATTCATTTGACCAGACAAAATTGATATTTATCTCTGCAAGATATGACCGACTCAGGAAAACATAAGAAAGTTAATCTTCTGGTTCCCTTGTTTATAGATAAAAGAAATAAGATAGAAAAGCCAAATAATATCAACATATCAACAAATCTATTCAGCAAGAGATTAAAGACTTTGAGAAATTTGACACTATCATCTACAATTGCAAAATTTCTTGAGTCAGGTCCAAGAATCACGCGAATCATGCCTTCATCCATTTTGAGCAATACAATTAGATAAACCTCATTTTCAAATCAATTCACCACTTCCTCATCATCAAAAACATCATCATTTCCTTCTTGGAGAAAAATTAATCAATCTTGGACTTAATCAAATCTAATTTAATCTAATATTTCATTCCTTCATCATAATTAGGTTGAAATATCTTAATCAAACATGTTTTATACCTTCATCTCTAGTGAACACATTATTACTTGTATAATATCAGTCTGTCTTAGGTAATAAAATCCATTGATATTGTCTTATTTTGCTTGGGATCACAAGTCAATCACCAAGTAGAAGAAGACATTATCTAAAATCAACCCCTTGTGTTTACATCATCAAAATGTCTTGTCTCACCTAGGTTTCATCCAGAAACCTTTAATTCCAATCCAAATCCAATCAAATCAAACTTAATCAATCCGATCCAATTCATCCAAACCAATCAATCAATAAAATCCAATCAACAATCAAATCAAGTTCAAATCCTTTGCTCCTAATATCATCATCAATTCTAAAGTTCATCCTTCATCTACCATGTATCTTCTTTCATCTTTCATATTTCATCTTTCATCTTGCATCTTTCATATTTCCTCCATCCTTTTGAGGTTACCATTGCATGGTAGTTACTCAATCCTAAGCTAAAAACATGAGGTGAACATATTTAACCACCAATCATGATGATGAGAATCCTTTTGCTCATCCCTTCTTCCAAGGAGAGGAAGTACACACTAAGGACATAACCAATGCTCCTAAGGAGAATGAATTAGTCGATCAAGATAAGAGATCTACCCAAGTAAATGATTTCCTTAGTGACCCATATAACCTAGAGATGGTTGAAAAGGCCATTAGCCAAAATCATGGAGAAATTTTCATGAACCTTATTAAGAATAGCATCACAATACCCGCTGATTTTGATGAATCTCTCCTTGTCAACAATATCATCAATGCTACAACTACTACAAACATGAACTCAACCTCAAATGCAACATCATCACATGACAAAGAAAACACCACTTCTATTGGACCATCTACATCAATCCCCACATCAACTTCACAACCAACATTTCAATTAACAAGGAAACAACTTGAACAAATTTCTAGTGTCTTTCCCAACATCACTTCACACAATAGCACTCATACCACAACTAATTCTACTACTGATGCTGGTGCTACTATTTTCAATATAGGGCACACTTCCATCCTCTTGTCTACACAAACAGTCTCATCATCACAATTCACATTCCCATCATCTACTTTGAAGACATCTACTCAACAAATATTCTGAGCTTATCATTATACACCTCCTCCTATAGTTGGCATGACCTCAATAGGCTTTTCAGCTTCATAGCTGCGAGGTGGGAAATATTTTGGGTTGCAATTAATGCCTCACAATGCCCCTAATTTGGCCCAACAATTCAATGAGCTCAATAGCCTTGTACATAGATTACAAAATAGAGGGAAGAAAGAGTTCTCTTTTGAAGACATATGTCCCTACCCATTTGATACATCAATCACAATGCAACTGTTTCCTCAAAATTTTGAGATCCCAAAATTTGAGAAGTAAAAAAGTAAATAATGCCTACTCCAATATATCAAAGAATTATACATTTCATGTCAAGAGGTCACCTACAATGAAAATAACCTAAAGAGACTCTTCTCTAGGAGTCTTGGCGGCTCTGCTTTGGAGTGGTTCATGGTGCTCCCTCATGGTTCTATATCAAAATTCTCTGATCTTGTAGAAAAATTCATCGGTCAATATTCCTACAACATTAAACATCAAGCATCATTAAGAGAACTATGTAATACTAAGCAAAAGAATGGAGAAACTTTTGCCAATTTCTTACAATGATGGAGATGCATTGTGAATCGTATGCCTTGGAAAATACCTGATAATCATTTGATCGATATCTTCACTAGACAACTGGTACCTAAAATGTCATTCCAAGTAAAGATAGCTTCTCCTAATACTTTCAAAGCTCTTTTTAAAAAAAGGGAAAAATAGTGAAGATGAACTTTTGCAAAAAAGTGCCCTTAAACATTATACCCCTTCTGCTAACAATGATAAACCAAAGTTTTGGACCAAGAACAAATGAGTTGTCAATGATGGAGTGACAGATGCCAAACACTTCCAAATTTTTTAGGCATCTAATCAAAACAACAACAATAAGAATAATCAGAACAATAATCACAATAACAATTAGAAAAACAACAATAATAATCAGAACAATTCATCACAACAACAATCTCAACAAAAACAACCTCACAATTAGTCCTATTTATTTCCTCGCAACAACAACACCAATAATGAAAACAAAAATAACAATAACAATAATACCAGGCAACGTTGAAAATTCACTTCTCTTGCATAACCCCTGGATGTGGTCTTTCGACGATTGGTGGATCAAGGCATGATGGTATATCCTAAAACTTGACCGTTTGACGAAAATTAACCTAAGTTTGCTTGGTACAAAGGTAATGGATGCTGTGAATATCATCGCATCAAGGGACATGATACCAAGAAGTGCATGAAATTGAGACATTTTGTTCAAGACCTCATAGATGATGGAAAGATTGAGGTTGAAGGACAAAACCCATCATCATCCAATGCCAAACTGAAAGTCTACAATGAACTATTTCCTAAACATAATCAAAAGAATGCATCCAATGTTATTCCTTATTACTACTCCACAAACACCATCACAGGAAATGATTCCACTTGTGGAAGTCTAGAGGAAAATGATATCTTTCACTTCGATGCTCTTTATGGATGCATTAAAGAATCTAAGAATCATGTGAACACCCTTAAACTTAAAGGTGCCAGTTGTAACACTACTACCTGAAGAACCATAGTTACTATCTAGGCTACCAATAATCCATCAACTTCTACAAATCCATTGCCCACACCATCAACAACAATACATCCTACTTCACGCTATGATTTATTGGCCCAGTTAGTGAAGAAACCTACACATATATCTATCCTTGAGCTTTTGCAAACATCCCCCATCCAAAAAGAAGTCCTTGAAAATGCCCTTAATGAATCTTGTGTCCCTGAAAACATCAACGCATCCCAATTCCAACCTATGATCATAAATCTAGCTGCACAATAGCATTTGATATTCACTGATAAAGATTTCTGAGGCCCAGACCTCCATCACAATAAATCCCTTCATATTGAAGCCAAAATCTACTCCACTAAAATCAAACAAGTCCTTATAGATGGTGGATCTGACCTCAATTTGTGTACATTAAAAATGATCAGAAATATTAGTCTCTCTGAAGACCTTCTTGATGTAAATAAAAGAATCACAATAAAAGTCTATGATGATAGAGAAAGGGAGAGAAATTTTTTAATAACACTCCCTTTACAAGTGGGCCCAACCTTGATCAAATCAATTATCCATGTGCTTGATCTAGATCTTTTATATAACATCTTGTTGGGACGACCATGAATACATGCTATAAAAGGTGCACCTTCTACATATCATCAATGTTTAAAGTTACCACATCATGAAAGATAAATCACTATTTCCGGAGGTCTAGAGCCCTTTTTGTATTGAAAAAGATTGGAAGGAAGACAATCCAACTATTTTCCTTTGAATGAATTCTCTTGACCTATTGAAAAGGAGAATATTATCCCACCAAAGAGTATTGAAGGAACGTCTAAAAATCCTCCAGAATAATCAAAAGGATAAGAGAAAGTTGTTTAAGAAAAGACTCCTAAGCTTGAAAAGAAAACAACATTCATAGATCAAGGCCCAGGGGAATACAAGTTTGAAAGTTCTATGTGCATTGGACAACTCCATCTATCCCTAAAGTCCTATGGAAAACCATCATAGCTAATTCCTTTAGGAAACAAAGACATCATGAAATGCAAAAAGACTACTTTTGAATATTGGGGATCCTTATCTGATGAACATATGGAGTCTAATGTCCTAGATTGGATTTACAAAGAAGAAGAAGAAAAACCAGTGACCTTCCCTAAGGACAAATATATCAAAGCTACTCCCATTGTTGAAAGTTGTTAGAATAACTGAGAGGGGGGGTGAATCAATGGCCTAAAAAATTAATCCTTAAATCAACCCAAAAACTTATTACCACATTTATAAGCCTCTAGTTATCTTCACTCCTACAAGATGATTGCCTTGAAATATTAATAACAAATAACTACTGCTTGGATTACTCTTTCAAACCTTATTCTTACTTTTACCGATTAGCAGTCTTTCTATTTACCGAAATATAGTAAATAACTAGTGTATACCTATCAATCCAGATTTACTTATGTGAAATGCAAAAAAATAAAGTAATAACTCATAAACACATTGACACATGGATTTTTAACGTGGAAACCCTGTTAAGGGAAAAACCACTGGGACCGGTAACCCAAATTTTCACTCTTCTGAAGTGAGCTCGGTCAAGAGCCAACCCTGTTAAAGGTTACAAACACATTTTTAGGTGTGACCTTGTTAGAGGATTTAAATGAATATTTTGTCACTTAGTATCTGGCATCTAATACTACCATCCTTGATCAAACACTCACTTGGCCTGTCAATAGGTATCGGGCATATCCAATGCTACTTTGTATGATCAAAATTTTTGATACTACTTGGGATGTATCTCAATTAGAAAAGACTTTTAAGTCCTGCTCGGTTAAGAGACTTGATGCTTCAATGGTTAAATTAAAACAATAAATTGATATGTTCACATATACAACTAGAATTGCAGATTTTCAGATCTATTGTAAGTACATTACCTTTATGATCAATGTTATCAATTCAATACCTTTTCTCCACATTGTTCTTCTCTGTGATGCTGTATCACTGTTCGTTGATGTCTGTAGAATTTATCTCTTTCCTCAGCTTGATGGATCAGGTTTGAATGAAGACTTTCTTCTCCTTCAGAATCTCTTCAACATCTATTCTCTTGTCACTCCCCTAATTCACATTGAATTAGCTTGTCTCTTATATAGACATGATTTCATAGTTTCTTGGCTTTCTTGATCTTGGTGTGATCCAAAATTCTCGCCAATTAGATTTAAAGAAAAAAATCCAGTTTTATCTCATAGAGATCTTCTTGCCAACTGGTCAAAACAACTTTAAATTCTTTACTTATCTCTGGCTTTATCTTGTCAATTAAAACAATGATAATTACCATTTAAGTCTATATTTAGCTCTTGATATCTAAGCCTTTTTTCATTTCTAAACTCTTTGTTCTGTCACTCAATACTTCAGTTAGTCGTCAGTGACAACTGACTGTTCTATTGGTGAGACTTCAATTGTCTTTAGGATCTCCGTCCGTCGGTGTTGTCTATCTATCGGGCAACACTGTAATTTTGTCCATCTAGTTACACTATTCTTTGCTTGTTCGGTAACACTGTGACTTTTCTTGTTGGTAATGTTGTGCTTTTGTTCATCGGGTAACACTGTGACTTTACTCTCGTTGGTTTTCTCTGTCTGTCGGTGTATACAGTCACTTTGTGAATACTTAACTTTTATGCATTATTGATAGAATAAACTTTGATTCATTGGTTCTTTGAAGTCTTTTAGCAATATTTACATGACCATATAGATTATATCAAGTTGACATCAATGACAATACAATACATTAACTAATTTAATGTCTTGCATTAACTTCTGTGTCTCGGTGATCATCAACTTAACATCTTCAAACATTCAATCAGTTATAGTTCATCAATCTCTCCCTTTGGCATTGATGGAAACACACTACATTATCACACTATATTATCACTAATATAATATAAAATATAATAGTTGAAGTTCATGAAACTACCAATCTTATGTACTATAATTGATATAAATATATGGTCCTCAGTAAGCTTACATAGCTTAGATTTGATTCTTACAGCTTTCTTTCCGTCTTCAATCCCTTCATTGGATAGATGTAGAACATTTCTTCTTCTGATGTGATGTGTTCTCTTCTTGTGTCAAACTCTCTCCCTTTGACTATTCTTTTCTTTTGATGTCTCTTTTCTCTCTTGTCAACAATCTCTCCCTTTGTATGTACTCTCTCTTTCTGGTTACATCTCTCCCTTTGGATAATGTGATAGTGGATATAATCTCTCCTTTTGACAACAATGCCAAACAAATATTTGACAGTAATGCCAAACAATCTTTTCTATCCATTAATATATTCCTTGAATTTCCCAATCAACCAGCAATACAACAACTCTTGCGCTTGGTGTAGATAAATACCTTGTTGTGTACCTATGTATCTTTGAAGTCGATCTCTTTTCATGCATCAACATGAATGATATTATGATAATATGTCAGCTGATGTAGCCCTCTAGTAATCTTATTAACCAATAGACAAGGGTCTGACCCCTAGTCTCTTTCTCAAGTACTCAAATGTATCCTTGGGCAGTGGCTTGGTGAAGATATCAACTAATTGTTCCTTTGATTACACATACTCAAGTATCACCTCATTTTCTTAAACTTGTTCTCTCAAATAATGATACTTGATAGCAATATGCTTTGTCTTAGCATGCATGACTGGATTCTTGGAAATGTTAAATGCACTGCTATTGTCATAATAGATAATTACTGGTTCAATAATTTTCATATTCATACCTTCCAGTAACTGTTTGATCCATGCAATATTTGAGCAGTTTGCAGTAGCAAAAACATAGTATGCTTCTGCAATAGACTGAGAGATGCATCCTTACTTCTTATTGATCCATGTGACAAGTCTGTCACCCATAAAGAATGATCCTCTAGTTGTGCTCTTTCGATCATCAATGTTTCCAGCCCAATCAACGTCGGTAAAGACCTTAAGTTCAAATTTGCCTTCTCTTCTATACCATAAGCCATAGTGCTCAGTATTCTTCAGATATCTTAGGATTCTTTTCATAGCAGTCATATGTGATTCCCTGGGATTAGCAGAAAATCTTGCAACTATTCCTACTGCATGTGCAATATCTGGTCTAGTATGTACAACATACATGAGTTTACCAATCATTGATCTGTACAAAGTCTGATTTACCTCAGGTGACTTGTCCTCCTTTGTCAGCTTACATCTAGTTTCCATTGGTGTTCCAACTGGCTTGGAATCTTCCATCTTGAATATTTTTAGCACTTCCTTGATCTATTTGGAGTGTGTAGTGAAAATGCCTTCATCTTGTTGCATGATCTGTAGACCAAGAAAGAACTTGATCTCTCCAAACATAGACATCTCAAACTATTTGCTCATTTCATTTGCAAATGATTTGCATAGCATATCATTGCCTCCAAATATGATGTCATCAACAAATATTTCAGCAATCAAAATGTTAGCATCATTATCTTCCTTCAAACAAAGATTACTGTTTTCACTAGTTCTTACAAATCCAATACTTATGAAATAGGAATGAAGTCTTTCATACTAGGCTCTTGGTTCTTGTTTCAATCCATACAAGGCTTTTTTTAGTCTACATACCATGTTCCTCTTGTCTGGTTCAACAAACCCTTCTGGTTTCTCAATGTATACCTCTTCTGCAAGTATTCCATTTAGGAATGCAGACTTGACATCCATTTGGTATACCTCGAATCCTTTAAATGCAACATAAGCAAGTAAAATTCTCACTCGTTCTAGCCTAGCAATGTGTGTAAAGTTTTCTCCATAGTCAATCCCTTCTTCTTGTGCATACTCCTTGCATACTAGTCTTGCTTTGTTTTTGTGACTTCTCCATTCTCATTCAGCTTATTTCTGAATATCCATTTGGTACCGATGACATTCTTGTCATCTAGTTTCAGTACAAGTGATCATGTCTTGTTTTTCTCAATCTTCTCAATTTCTTCATTCATATCACTAATCCATTCTTTATTATCAAGTGCAACATTGATAGATTTTGGCTCAAAATCAAAAATTAGACATCTTGTGTTTAGAGACTTACTTCTGGTTCTCATACCAGCCTTCTTGTCTCCTATGATATAGTTCTATGGATGGTTCCTTCTGACATAATTGGAAAGTACAGGTTCAATTCATTTTCTATCATCTTGATCATCATTTTTTCCTTCATTATGATCTCCATTGCTTGGTACATCATCTTGAGCAATATCCTGATTTTTGGTATTTGCAGCCTGATGCTCAGTTGCAATATCCTATTGCTCGGGAGCTATACATTATTATTTGGGTAGATTGTTAGCTTCTTCATTGTAAACAAACCTATTGTATTCCTCTGGTTCTTTTGTGCTTTCCTTTTCATTCTTCTCTGTAAATTCATCTATCTTTAAATTTGCACTTTCAACCATTTTGTTAGAGGCTTTATTGAGACATTTATAAGCCTTTCTCTTGGTGGAATACCCTAGAAAGATACCTTCATCACTTTTGGAGTCAAGATTTCCATTTCTATCATCTTTTAAGATATAACATTGACTACCAAAGATCTTGAAGTAACTTACATTGGGTATGTAACCATACCATAGCTCACAGGGTGTCTTCTTCATGGTGTCTTTCTTCAATTGTACTATGTTCAATGTGTAAAAAATAGTACTAACACCTTCCCTCCAGAAGATTTGGGTGATGCCTTTCTCTATCATCAGTGTCCTTGCACAATCAACAATAGATCTATTCCTTCTTTCAACAATTCCATTTTTCTGTGGTGTTCTCAGTGTAGAGACCTGTCTTTTGATTCCATGCTCATTGCAAAAGTTAGTGAATTCATCTAAAATAAATTCCCCTCCTTTATCTAATCTTAAGCATTTCAATTCCTTACTGCTTTGCTTTTCTACCATTTCGTTGTACCATTTAAACATCTTGAATGCTTTTGATTTATCTTTTAGAAACATAACTGTCATCATTCTAGAGTAATCATCAACAAAGAGAATGAACTATCTATCACCATAGTAACTCTTTGTCCTCATGGGTCCACATAGATCAGTATGGACTAATTCTAGAATAGCATAAGATGTATGGGTTTTTCTTTTGAAACTAGACTTTGTCATCTTACCTTTTTGACAATTTTTGCACATGATATTATCTGGCTTTGACATGCTCGGTAAGCCTCTTACATTTCTCTTTTTGATTATCTTTATCATGTTGTCAAAATTTATATGACACAATATATTATGCCACAACCATATGTCTTTGTCTCTAGCCATTAAGCAAGTGGTGTCAGTATCATTTAGATAGAATAAGTTACCTTTGGTCTGTTCACCAGTTCTGATCAATCTTCCTAATTCATTGAAGATCTTTGCCTTCTTATTCTCAAATGCTACTCGGTGACCTAAATTATTCAGCTGAGAAATACTCAATAGATTATAATTCAATCCTTTCACCCAATAAGCATTTTCACATTTTATCAGGTTATTCAACATTATAGTTCCTTTACCTTCAACTGGACAAGGTGTGTCATCACACATTCTTACCGTACCACCATTATAATACTCAAAAGTATTAAACTTTTCTATGTCACTGGTCATGTGGTGAGTGCACCCACTATCTATGATCCAGATATCATTCTTGCTAACTTTAGATATGAGTGTAGTTTCTACATACCTTTCATCTTCATTTGAATCATCTTTTACTACCACAAACACCATCTCGATGTCTTCATCAGATTCGGTGGCAGTATCTTCATCTTTGCATGTAGCTAGGTAACTGGCCTTCTTTCCTTTTTCCTTTTAGTCTCGGGTATCTCTTCTTTCTGATTGTCGGTTGCTTCTCTAATCTTGATTATCACCTCTGTCAAACTTCTTTTCAAATGATCTATCATTACTTCTGTCATCTTTTCTTTTGTTAGGACATCTTGCAGCAAAGTGTCCAATCTCTTTACAATTAAAACATACATGTGGTAATTTACCTTTGTATTTACCTTTGCCTCTCCGCATTCTTCTAGCCATAAGTGCTTCAATCTCATCAAGATCTTCTTCTTCACTTTCACTTTCACTATCTTTTCTCATAGTGTGTTTATGACTTGATTTACTTATTCTTAAAGAAGATTTGAATGCAAAATCTATGTTTGGTAAGACACTATTATCAAAGTTATTCATCTCAAATGAAACCAGTCTTCCAATCAAACTATCTAGAGTAACAATTTTATTTGCTACTACTCTCATTTCTTGTATGGCAGATACTCTAATAGCATAAGTAGGCAGTAAGGTTCTTAGAATTTTACTTACCACTGTCTCTTCATCTAGTACACCTCCAACTCCTCTGATAACATTGACTACCTCTTTGATTCTTGTGCTGTACTGTGTGATGTTTTCACCTTCTTTCATTTTGAGATCATCAAACTTTCCTCTAAGGTTTTCTGCCTTGGCTCTCAAAACATTTATATCACCACCATGTACAAGCTTCAATTTATCCCACATCTGCTTTGCAGTTGTGCATGTTTTGACATCTTCAAATTCAGCACCGGAGAGTGAGGAAGCAAGCTCTATTATAATGCAGTTGTGCTCATGGTTCTCTCTCATTTGGTCAACTATGAGTGCTCCTATGGGAAACACATATTTAGTATCTAAGTATTGAGTAACATCATTTCCAATACTTGATAATTGGAGTCTTATCCTGCTTTTCCATGAAGCAAATTTGTCTTTGTGTAACTTGGCCACATCTCATCTGTTCATCTTGTGATCTTTAGCTTGAGCTGTTAAACTCCCTTTCTAAGCACACAAGCTTTGATACCAATTGTTAGAATAACTGAGAGGGGGGTGAATTAGTGGCCTCAAAAATTAATCCTTAAATCAACCCAAAAACTTATTACCACATTTATAAGCCTCTAGTTATCTTCACTTCTACAAGATGATTGCCTTGAAATGTTAATAACAAATAAATACTACTCGGATTACTCTTTCAAACCTTATTCTTACTTTTATCGATTAACAATTTTCCTATTTATTGAAATACAATAAATAACTAGTGAATACCGATCAATCCAGATTTACTTATGTGAAATGAAAAACAATAAAGTAATGACTCACAAACACATTGACACATGGATTTTTAACGTGGAAACCCTGTTAAGGGAAAAACCATTGGGACCGGTAACCCAAATTTTTAATCTTCTAAAATGAGCTCAGTGAAGAGCCAACCCTGTTAAAGGTTACAAACACACTGTTAGGTGTGACCTTGTTAGAGGATTTAAATGAATAGTTTGTCACTTAGTATCTGGCATCTAATGCTACCATCCTTGATCAAACACTCACTTGGCCTGTCAATAGGTATCGGGCATATCCAATGCTACTTTTTATGATCAAACTTTTTGATACTCCTTGGGATGTATCTCAATTAGAAAAGACTTTTAAGTTCTTCTCGGTTAAGAGACTTGATGCTTCAATGGTTAAATTGAAACAGTAAATTGATTTGTTCAAATATACAACTAGAATTGCAGATTTTCAGATCTATTGTAAGTACATTACCTTTTTGATCAATGTTATCAATTCAATACCTTTACTCCACATTGTTCTACTCTATGATGTTGTATCACTGTTCGTCAGTGTCTACTGAATTTAGCTCTTTCCTTAGCTTGATTGATCAGGTCTGAATGAAGACTTTCTTCTCCTTCAAAATCTCTTTAGCATCTATTCTCTTGTCAGTCCCCTAAATCACATTGAATTAGCTTGTCTCTTATATAGACATGATTTCACCATTTCTTGGCTTTCTTGATCTTGGCATGATCCATAATTCTTGCCAATTAGATTTAAAGCAAAAACTCTTATTTTATCTCGTAGAGATCTTCTTGCCAACTGGACAAAACAACTTTAAATCCTTTACTTATCTTTGGATTTATCTTGTTGATTAAAACAATGATAATTACCAGTTAAGTCTATATTTAGCTCTTGACAGCTAAGCCTTTTGTCATTTCTAAACTCTTTGTTCTGTCAGTCAATACTTCAGTTAGTCATCGGTGAAAACTGACTATTCCATCGGTGAGAATTCAGTTTTCTTCGGGATCTGCGTCCATCAGTGTTGTCTATCCATCAGGCAACACTGTAATTATGTCCGTCAGGTTACACTATGCTTTTCTCATCAGGTAATACTATGACTTTGCTCGTTGGTTATGCTATGCTTTTTCTCATCAGGTAACACTGTGACTTTGCTCTCGTTGGTTTACTCCGTCTGTCGGTGTGTACTCCATCAATTTATACAGTCACTTTGTGAATACTTAACTTTTATGCATTACTAATAGCATAGCCTTTGATTCATTGGTTCTTTGAAGTCTTTTAGCAGTATGTACATGACCATACATATTATATCAAGTTGACATCAATGACAATACAATACATTAACTGATTTAATGTCTTGCATTAACTTTCTGTGTCTCAGTGATCATCAACTTAACATCTACAAACATTCAATTAGTTATAGTTCATCAAAAGCATGGGATATCATGGTACTAGTCTCAGAGAAAGATAAATAGGAAGAAGAAAACTCTTTATAGCCAGAAGCTATCCATGAGGTAAAGGATTGGGATCCTTAAAACCTAAGACTAACTTTTCTAAAGACTATTGTTTAGTTGAATTAGATTCATACACTGAAGGGGATTTCTTTGAAGTACCTTTCCAATATATAAAATATGACCTCAATGATGTTGCATGTGTCCTTACCATCACTAAAGTTGACCTTTCATCTCCCAACCTTCCCCTCACAATCCTTGAACTGATTGATTGGGATCAACAAGACTCACTACCATCTTTAGACATATGCGATTTAGGTGAGGCAATATTATCCCTCTTTGGACTTAAGAATCTCTAAGAGTATGGGCATCAGATACACTACAAAAAGAAAGCCTACTTTGGTAGCTCAGTCAACACTCTTAGTCACAAAAAAATAAAAAATAATAATAATAAAAAAGAAGATAAAACATCCCCTAGTGAAAACCTCTCGCAAGCACCTTCAGATCTCAAAAAAGAGAAAATAAAAGATGTGTCCTCTAGTGAAAACCTTTTTGAGGCACTAGAGGAGGGAGAAGTTGGCCTGTTATTCATATCATTACAATCAAAAAAATCCTCCATCCTGATTGAAGAGACAATAATAGTCAATCTCGGCACAAAAGAAGATCTAAAGGTCACATATATTGCTGCATCACTTAATGATCAAGAACAAAAATCTATGACTAAATTCCTCAAGAAGGAATAAGTCAACTTTTCCTGGACTTATAGGGACATGCCTGGTTTAGATACAGATTTAGTTATCCACAATCTTGTGGTTGATCCAAAGGTGAAGCCTATCAAGAAGAAATTACACAAGATGCATCCACAAGTCGCTTTGCTAGTCAAAGTCGAGTTACATAAAATGCTTGACCTCAACATCATCAGACTGATTGACTATCCTTAGTGGGTCTCTAATATTGTATCAATAGATAAACCTACTAGGGGCATCCACATTTGTACTAAATTTAGAGACTTGAATTTAGCATGTCCTAAGGATGATTTTCCACTACCTAATATTGACATCATAGTGGATTTGACTGTTGGAAACGAGATGCTGTCCCTCATGGATGAATTTTTTGGATATAATCAAATTAGGATCACACCCAAAGATCAACACAAGACTGCCTTCACTACTCCTTAGGGTATGTTCTATTATCAGTTCATGCCCTTTGGTCTAAAAAATGGAGGTGCAACATATCAATGCACAATGACCACAGTCTTTCATGATCTCTTGCATGTCATTATAGAAGATTACGTGGATGATCTCCTAGGAAAATCCAAGACACAAGAAGCACACATCCACATTCTCACAACAATCTTTGCACAATTGGAGAAATATAAGCTTCGGCTCAATCCAAAAAAGTGTGTTTGGAGTTCAATCTGGCAAATTATTGGGCTACATTGTCTCCCGCAGAGGCATTGAGGTGGATCCAAAGAAGGTAAAATCTATTCTAGAGATGCCATCTCCCAAAACACTGAAACAAATGCATAGTCTATAAGGAAAGCTTTATTCCATCAAAAGGTTCATGTCACAACTCGCAGATAAAGTACTTCCCTTTTCACATCTGTTACGTAAAAACATCAAGTTTTCATGGGATTGCTTATGTCAAACCACATTTGATCACTTAAAATGATATCTAGCTAACCCTCCAGTGCTGGTGCCACCTGTCTTAGGCTGACCTCTCATCTTGTATATATCAGCTACTGAAGTTGCAATGGGTGCTCTTTTAGCAAAGTTAGATGACAATGAAAAAGAATGAGCAATCTATTACCTCAAAAAAACACTAGTGGGTTACGAACTAAATTACTCACCCATTGAAAAAGCTTATTTGGTCGTTGTTCTCTGTATACAAAAGTTGCACTATAACATGCTTAATCATAAGATACAGCTAGTTTCTTAAATTGATCCACTCAAATATCTGTTATCTAAAGCCTCTCTCACAGGATGCACTGTAAAGTGGGTTATGATTCTGAGTGAATTTGACATTTCTTATGTACATCGCAAAACTATTAAAGGATAAGTAATCACAGATCAGTTAGCTAAAGCACCTATTCAAGGGGACCATCCAATCATCACATATTTTCTAGATGAATCAGTTCTCATGTAACCCTGACTATCCCATGGAAATTATATTTTGATGGATCTTTTACACAGAAAGGATTGGGGGAAGGCATCTTGTTCATCACACCTCAAGGGGGTCTCATCCCTAAATCTTACAAACCATAATTTCCATGCACCAAAAATATTGTAGAATATGAAGCCTTAGTGATTGGACTTTGCCAAGCCATCCAGTGGAAAATCTCTATTTTACATGTTATTGGTGACTCAGTTGGTTATCAAGCAAGTCACATATGAGTATCAAACAAAGGATGAAAAGCTACTTCTCTACCATAGTCTGGTGGAAGAATTGAAACAATATTTTATAGAACTAAACTTCCAGCAAATCCCCCAGAAAAATAATAAAGTAGTAGACGCAATGGCGACAATTTGATCATTAATCTCCATGCCTGAACATAGTTCACAATGTGAGTTTCTCATTGAGAATCTTACGGTCCCTGCCCATGACCAGTCGAAGACTGAAATGGTATGTGAAATTGTTGATCCTAATTCCCCTTGGTACCAAGAAATCTATTCTTACCTGACAGATAAGGTCATTCCACTTACCCTCACCCTGAATTGATGCAAAACATTCATTCATCAAACCTCATGCCATACCATCCTTGGGGATACCTTGTTTTGAAAACACTTTGAAGAAACTCTTCTGAGGTGTCTGAATTTAGATGAAGCACAAACATCATTAGAGGAGGTACATCAAGGGATTTGTGGGGCCCATTCTAGTGGTCTCACCTTGGCCAAGAAATTGCTACACATTGGATACTATTGGCCTACTATGGAGAAAGATGCCTATCATTATGTAAAGAAATATGTGCCCTATTAACAACATGGTGATCTGATACACGCTCCCTCCCAATCCCTCAAGCCTACCATCACACCTTGTCCTTTTTCCCATTGGGGACTCAACCTACTTGGCCAAATATTTCCAAATTCCTCCAATGGCCACAAATACATCCTTGCTACCAAAAAATACTTCACCAAATGGGTCGAGGTTGTCCCTCTTACTTATGCAACTAGAAAACAGATCTCAAAGTTCATTTTGAACTATCTTATCTATCGTTATGGAATTCCTCAAGACATTATCACTGATAATGGGACCCCATTCAAAAATAAGGATATTATAAAACTATGTAAGAAATTTGGCATTACCCAACACTCCTCTTCCAAATACTTTCCGCAAGGAAACAATCAAGCAGAGGCTACCAACAAAACTATTCTTAAAATCCTCAAAAAGATAGTCAATGAAGCTGGTCGTGATTGGAACCTTTGCCTAAATCCCACCCTCTAGGCCTATTTTACTTCCATCCGTACTCCCACTGGAGCCACTCCATTCACCCTTGTTTACGGTACTAAGGCTTTTCTTCCCATCTAAATTGAGCTCCCTTCCCTCATAATCTCCCTGAAGAATCAAATGTTCGAAGAAGAATCCCAAGTTGCTCGCCTGCAAGATCTTGAACTGCTTGATGAAAGATTCCTTAATTCCCTCAACCACCTTCGCTTGTATCAGAATCACCTTTACTTACAGTTCAATAAAAATATCAAACCTCATCAATTTGAAGTGGGTGATCTTGTCTTGCAGCATAATATGAAGAACCTCTAGAACCATGAAAAGAAAGGAAAGTTTGAGCCTAACTGGTTGGGGCCCTTTGTGGTTACACCTAAATTTGGGTCTAGAGCTTATTAGATTGCAACACCAGTGGGAGTTCCTATCCCTGGTCTTGTTAATATTGTACATCTCAAATGCTTCTATACTTAGTTTGTTAATAGTCCTTTTGTACAATAGAAAATCAACAACGCAAAAATCCAAAAAATCAGAAAATCAGAAAAAATCCAAAAAATTAGAAGAAAGCAAAAAATCAGAAAAAAAAACAAAAAACTCAAAAAATCACAAAAGCAAAAAAGAGAAAGAGAAATAAAATCGTCCATTTGTCAAAACCACTTCGGTGGAACAACATATAAGTACCATGGTGAAAACTTGTTTCAAGCGCCATGCGTAGTCAGATCCACCATCTATTTGTACCATCCCTTATACGCCATCCAACATCTTTTCCTAATAAATCTGTCACACTTACCATATCTATGTAGGTAGTTTCCTTCCATCTTCGCCTCTGAAATAACACTTTATTCCCACACGACTGAGCTTACCCCACGATATTGAGCTTTTTCCTAGACACACTGATTGCAAGCGTTCTCACAAATCAGCTGACAGATTGAATTTCACAACTTTTATTCCATTCACAAGCAATTTCCAGTGAGTGCCTGTTTCAACATTAATCAATCTTTGCCCGCCAGGATGCATCCTTCAGGCATTGGTTTATCAATCCTCCATCACACAATCATATTCATAGAAAGAAATTTTCGACTGAATGAATGGTCATGATGCCTTTTTGTTGATTTAATTTTTGTGTTCTAATATATCCTCCTCATGATTGCCTTGATCTTTAATATCTTGGTTCGTCATGAAAGGTGTCTATTAGAATAAATGTCATTTATGGTATGATCTGTTTATCATAGTTGTTTAGTGCACTTTTGTTTGGTCTATAGTCATGGTTATGTATGCCTCACTGGGGGTAAAATTTATACACATACCACCAAATCCTTAAAAATATTTAGGTGTATTAAATCTTCCCATGAGTGACATTTCATTGGTACCACCATGACTCAAAATCTTACATCTATATTCTTAACAAACTATTTGTCTGAGAGTCTCGTCCACACAAAGGAACAATGTCACTTGTGTTTTCTAACCCATTGTGCATAACTCATTTTGCAAAATCAAACTAGGGTGTGCTCTCCAACATTAACACAATGTGATCCATGAAAATCATGTAGTTAAGTTTCATATTAGATAGGTCATGTTGCATTTTTTGTTACTCTTGGAAACTCCCTATTTATCCCTTCCCTCTAAAGCTAGCTATGTGATCCTCTTAGGTCTAGTTGGTACACACAAAAATACATTGTCCTTGTTAGAGTCTTCATTTATTTGCATTCATTATCTAATGACGAGTTTAAGTATTGACTTCAAATTCATCCTAATTATCTAGATACTTTCCATTGCATTCATCATTAATCACTAGTCATTATTTTTAATCATTATCTCATTAATCATTTGTCATTCATTACTCATTTTCATCATTACATTGCATTACTTCTTAAGTACAATAATCATTACTTTGCATTAATCATTAATCATTACATTGCATTCATTCTTAAGCACATTATTCATTAATCATTATATAGTAATAATCAATTTATTATTCCACATTACATTCATTATTTCACATTACATTAAACATTATACATTCACATTACATCCATAATATATAATAACATCCATTTGCATAAAAATCATTAAACACATACATCCACATAATCACATCTCACATCTTGCATCACAAATGCATCACAAATATGTCAGTATCATCAATATCACATCCTACATCACACACGTTAGTCATAAAACCATCATCATATGAATATAGGAATTTTATACATCACAAAGATAGGACCATCAATAAGTATGTATGTATATATCAAATGTCCAAAAGTACATTAATGTCAAAAGGCCATATACATTTATATATCAAAATGCCGCTATACATGTAACTCAAAATAAAAAATGTAGGTGTATCAACCAAATCACTGAGATGAATCATGAGGCTGGCTGTGAGGATGGCCTAGCCCCACCTATTCTATCACCCCCTCTATCTCAGGGAGGTCACATCCCTACTGATCCTTGTGAGGCTCTGCGTGTGCTATGTGTTAAAGATATCTTAGTATATGTAGGCTCTCTTTAACCCTCTAGCACAACCCCACAATATAGGCCCATGTAAAATGTTGCTTCTCGCTCTCTCCTACCTGCCTCCCTGTGTGCTACAAATGCATCTGCTAGCACTTGTCCCACTCCTCCAGCTATAGTTATCTGGAAAGCTATATTGTGCTCCCCCCTATATACCTCTACTCGCATCCAAGCCTCATCCCACTCTGTTGTTAGACCACCCACCTATGCTGTCAACTTATGGATCTCTTCCTGCAACTATGCAATATGTTGATTCATTGCCAGGACTCCTACATGAGTCTCAATAACAGTAAACTCTCCTCCATCTACTCAGGCTTGTAGTGTATCTAATGCACTTTGCACACCATCTTCTCGTGTAGTCTCACCTTCAAGTAACCCCTTTACTCAATCCACCTCTGTCTGAATGCTTCCCTCAGATACATGTGATGTGTTTAGTAGCCCCTGTACTCGTCTCAGCTCTATCTATAGGTTATCTTGATTTGGGATGATGGTATCATGAACATCCTATGAAATGTACATTGTCAGTGACCCCTATCCCTATAATAGAACCTGAGGTTCCTATACATGTGCCTGCACCTAGGGCCCCTATGGCCCCTATCTCTATATCCATGGCGGTGCTCTATCCATAAGAATTTGTACCTGTCCTTGTCGCATCTACGCCACCACTCTCAACTACCCTCTCATTGGCCCTCCTCCTTTGTCTCCTCCATCATCATCCCCCATAATCATCACCATCCACCCTGTCCCCATCGCGCCCTCTTGCAGGATTCTCTCCTGCCTATATCACACCTGGGATCATCAATCTGATTGGCCTATGTGCGACCCACCACTGTACATAAGCTAGTGTCACCCCTACATATGCAACACCATCTTGTCCCTGTTTCCATTGTAGTGACACCATCCCTAACCATGAGGCTCAAGCTCCCCTTAAGTCTACCCCTATCCCCTAGAGACTCCCCACCTCCTGTGTGACCAGTGGATGTGGGAACCCATCTGGTACGACATCCTGAATCTTCCCAAACTATTTCCACACATGTGACGACATGTATCATGCTATTATAATGTTATCATCCCAATGAGCCAACAATCTACTTGGACATATCTGAAAACATATGGATCTATCCATCCATCCTCCGTATAATCCTACTGCTGAGGAACTTGGTAGCCCCATGCCTCGCAAGCTACATATGGTGTCCAGTCAAATCTAACCATCTCATCTATTGTCCATCGCCACTGTCAATTCATATCTAATCAAAGGTTAATATCTGCAAGCATATGGATCATAAGCCTCTTGTGTCTCATGTCTCTTGATGGTGCATACCACCACAATATGCTCCCATGCCCATACTAACAAAAGTGTCACTCCTACTCCTAGTGTCTTGCCTCTCTAATAGATATACATATGAAGGTCACAGTATAACTACACAAGGATTGTGTATCCCCAACATTACTTCTCTCCCTCATCCTCTAACATGGAACTCAAGACACATGCCCATCCTACTGGAAACCCATGCCCTGCATGGCCGGGCATCATCCGCCCTCCAACTTATCTTGTTAAGTAAAGTGCTACCCGACGTAGCCATGGTAATGCTGCCATCATGACCCTCCATGATAACCACTATCTCAAAGTGGGAATTGGGTCACGTGGTCATCCAAATGCCGCCTCTAGGTATGACTCTGACCCCTCTTGTACATACTCTAGTATTGATCACCAGATAGGAATGCAGTATATTCACCACATGTTTAATAAGGTAATAGTAGCTTTTCCTGTCAGGAAGTGAAAGCTTGAGGTGGGGCTATGCCATCTCTTGATCAAAGCAGTCATGAGCGCATTATGCGCTCTTAGCTGCGACCATAGATGAACATGATCTAGGCTGCATAAAGTGACCTACCCTGTCTCTGCTAGTGTTAATCAGTCAGAGAGATCCCTGGTCTCCGTTCAACTCTCCCATGACCAAAAAGGTAGAACATCATCCTGTACACACAATCACGCATATCAGTCATTTTGTCTTCTATCTAGGGTACCTTGTACCCCTAAATTTTATTTTATTTTATCCCTCTCTATCTTCCATGCATTTTTTGGGTCAATCGACGCAGACACCCATTGACCCTTGCAAACACTGATTCGTGCATACATCGATATGCGTAGATGATGATCTATGATCGCCACCTCTGACGCCTGCCACCCATCCATGTAGACGACTATTCTAAATAGTCATCTGCGATCCCCTTTGATCGTTGTCGTAGACAACTATCTAGTGATAGTCATCTATGCTGATAGCAATTGGTCAATTGCCATCTACGAAGACGACGATCAGTCGATCTCTGTCTGTGAAGACGACGATCATTCAATCGTCGTTTGTGCAGACGATGATCCATTGATCATCGTCTCCGCCTTGATGGGTTTTTTCCCCCTCCTAGGAACCATAAATGAAACATTAAAGGCATAAATTAAATAATGTATGTAGCTAAGGTGTTAGACTCACCGGTGGTCTTGCGTTTGCGGCCAGCTAGTATGTCCAAACGTGCTCTCCAAGCTGCATGTGGTCTCGTGGGTCTGCCATCGCTCTCGCTCTCACTCTGCTCTACTTTTTTGTTCTTTGTGAATGAAAATGACCTCTCCTAGGGCCCCTGTGGACTATATATAGGTCCCTTGGGACTTTTTTTCTATCATGGACCCCATTTTTCCCTCTAATTTTTCCTCATCCCCTCATAAGTCATGTTATTTTCCATTCTCCCTCTTTCCTGCCTTTTTTCAAGAAAAAAATATAATTTTTTTTTAAATTATTTTCTTGAGGGGGCATGCTCCTTCACCATCGTCACCTTAGGACTTTTTGTTCTCTCTTGGGAATATTGTTTTTATTTTCTTTGAAGCGACACCATTCTCGACGCTGCATAAAAGAGGGGCAAAATATAGACGCCTAAAATTATTCCTTGCAACATTATAATTAATTATAATTAATTATATTTGTTAGATTCTTCCACTTATTTAATTAAATTTAGTTTATTATCCTAAAGTATTTGAATTTAATTTGAATACTTATCCCCTAAGTGTAATAAATTAAATTTAATACCTTTCCACATTAAAATCCCCTTTTAAATAAATTTTAATTTATTCATTCTCTCATATGCTTAAATTCTTCTAAACCACAATTAGTCTAAATCTAATTTGGATTAATTTTAAATATAAACCTATATCCTACCCTACCTCAAATCACTCTCACCAAATAAACCTAATCACTAATTAACTAAGGTTAATTAGGCTAATTCTAGGATTCCTACACCCATTAGTCCTAATTATTTGCTCACACACGAGTGAGCAAATTTTCAAAAATTGAATTTTTTCAAATAATACTAATTTGGTGCCAACAAGGTTTCTTACAACCTTGATGACACCTTCTTACACTTTCTAAAAGTGTTTCATTGGACTAAAAGTATGACATCTCTTACACACCTCTCACATGTGTACTTCAAGTACACATTGACCCATCACATCTCAAGTTGCTCACAGATGTGTGAGCAAACTTGGCCTCTTACATGGCTTATGTGTCCCTCATGTGGCACCAATGTGGATGCCACATGTGCTCCATTTCACCCAATCCCTCTAAAATACTATAAATAAGAGCCTTGGCATGAGTAATTCACCCATTATTTTCATGCATTGTTATCATGATAGTTTGTGTTTAGAATTATCTTGCTTGCATTTAGAGTTTTTTTAATAACCCTTGTTTGGTAGTTGTTTACATTCAATCATGGTAGTTTCATTTATAGTTTTCTTTCAATTCTAGATCTTGGTAGTTATTTTTCATCATCCACTCTCATATCATCAATTAAATGCTTGAGACTAGTTCTCTATAACTAGTTCTTGAGTCATTTAATACTATATCATTGTAGTTACTCTTACCTTGCATCTTGTCATTTGGAATCAAGTGGGATTTATATATTGTTTTGGGAGAGCGCACCCACACCCCTCTCTAAGAGAAAATCAACAAGGCTTAGGTGCCCTTGTTTGGCTCATCGGAGGTTGTGGTGGAAAACTTATGTTTGGAGCATGTTTTAGATATGTTAATGTAGTTTGTATGTCTTTTATCTCTAATGTTTACATGTCTGAGCTTTCTCCCAACAGGTAGGTTTTCATCACATACAACTATGATCAATATTGTCCTTTTATCGATGCCTATTTTTGTTATGTCTTATTTACCCACCACACATAAGGATGAATCCAATCTAGAAATTATTCTCAAGAATTTTTTGTGAGAAGGTTCAAAGGAAGAAAGGAAATTCCTTTTATTGGATAAGACTCAATATGTAAAAAAAAAATGATGGGGCATGTTGGGTTGAGGAAGGGGAGGATGTAGAATGTGGCACTAGGTGCAAAACTTATTTGGAAGATGTATAGGATTCGGGAAAGGATGTGGTGTAGAGTTTTTTAGAATAAATATCCTGATTGTGAGAACAAAAATCACATTCTAACTATATAAAAAGTAGGAATTGGTTCAACTACATGGAAATTCATGTGAGAATATAGGCGTGAAATTACCGATCACATCACATGGAAGATTAATAATGGTTAGTCTACAAACTTTTGGACCAATTCTTGGAATGGGTATAGAAGTCTAGTTGACATTTTTTTTTAAATTTAGGTGACTATATGGAAGATATGGTGGAATGTTTTGGTCCTAAAGTGGCAAAATATCTATCATAGATTGTTGACTATGTTGGCTAAGAGGCTTCTTCAATTGATGTTAATTGTCTTGGTCTTTCTGTTGATGTCTATACTGCTTTGCGGGAGGAACTTAGAAATCATAGAGTTATCCTTTGTAATAGGAATGATGAGATTATATAGCATGTTATGAAATACAAGGAGTATTCTGATGATCATATTTTTCCATTAGTATGAAAAGGAAACAATTTTTTAACCGTCGGTAACATGATCACCGAATGATAGGATTATAGTGCAACCCGACACAACAGTTTACAGAGGTCACCAAAACTAGTTTTCACCGACAGAACAAGTTACAATGTAAACTGATAACACAACCAACATTGTAACCCGACAAAGCAGCTAATAGAGTAACCCATCAGAGAAACTAATAGAGTAACCTGACATAGCATCTAACAGTGTAAACCGATAGACAAGTTCACAGAGGAACCCGATAGACAAGTTCACAGTGAACACCGACAGTTAGTATAAAGGGAAACCCGTGCACCAATCTACTGAGAGATAACTTTATTACGAGAAATGTGGATTTGAGTTACACGTAAGATAAAACACTTAAGTTTTATATTTAGCTTTAAATATTATCTTTAAAACCATTTCTTGAGGGACAAGTAAAGAAAATGTAATTGTTTTTATCAGTCTAATTGATTGAAAACATGCAAACTAGGAGATCAAGGTCAAGTTGTAAACCTTTGATCATAGAGTTTTCATAGTTAAGCGTGAAACCTATTTAGGTCAATTCATTGTATAAATAGATGTGTAATCAATCAAAACAAGATGATGTGATGATGATTGTAGCTGCAGAGACATCTATGGATCAAATACACTGTTTCATGCAGAAGGATAGCAAAAGATGAAATCAGTTACAAAGAACAAGATTCAAGGCTACTAAGCAAAATAGAGGTATTAATCAATCACTATAGCTGATACATCATATTGTGAACTTAAAGGATCTATACTCAGCAATTCAGGATTGCATTTTATCAAGTCAGTAAGTATTTTTTACTACATTCTAACAAGTGTAGCAAATAGAAGAAATCCCTTAAGAAGGTGGATTTAACAATCCTTTTGTAAATCTCTTAACTGAGTGCACACTAAACAATGTTGCTAAAGCTCTTAATAGAGTAGACCTTAACCATTTTAAACATGTTACCCCTAACATGGTAAGATCATCAGAAGTGATCAAAATTGTAAGCCTTAACCGACCCCTTCCATTCTGCAGATAGTGAAGTTTTATGGGTTTCATCCCCACCGCAGTTTTTACCTTCTAACAGAGGGTTTCTACGTTACCAATTCTTGTGTTACGTGTCATTACATTTCTATGAATGTTTACATGCAATTGACTTTATGAATTGATATTATATGCATAAAGATAGAATAACACATATGGTCGGTAATACAAGGAATTGATTACTAAAGGAAGAAAGGTTAATTGACAAAAAATTAAAGGGTATTGATTCACCCCTCCCCTCTCAGTACACACCATTCCATTATTTCAACATATTTGGTTATATTGGGTTATCAAATCCAAGAGCACATCATGAAGGATGGGGGTTGGCCCATCTCCTTGTGTTGGGATGAAGTGATACTTCCTAAGGCTAGTGTCATTCTTTAGGTTGATATACATAAGAGATGTCTAACTATCGATAGATTAAATTGTGTGGGTATAATGGGACCTTCCCATTATGTTCTTTGCAAGGAAAATTCTGAGATGGGAGACTATATTTTTTTAAATTGTGAATTGGCTTCAAGTTGTTGGGACTGACTACTTTCCTCATTAATATGGGAGAGTCCTCAACAAGACTTTTTGAGTATTTTTATTCAAAGTTGGCCTTCCCTGTGCAAGAAGTCATTAAGGGAGTTGATTTGGACCATTTCTCATTCAAACATGATATATAAAATTTGGAAAGAGCACAATAGAAGAATATTTAATGGTAGGGAAATATTGTCGATAATCTTATTACCAAGATCAGGAAAGACATTGCATGAAATAAAAAACTCTAGGATTAAATTTAAGAATTCCACCAAATTATCTAGTTGGGATGATTGGATTTAGAAATAGTGGATGGATCTGAAAAGGCCACCCTTATCTACACAAGTTAAGAATACAGACAGGTAGGAGGTTGTGTGGAGATATCCTAAGTTGTACAAATGGAAACTTAATTTTGATGGTGCCGCTAAGAGAAACCATGGCTCGGCTGGTGCAGGTTGCATAATTTGAGATTGGACGAGACATTGTATTTGGGAGTCATCCAAGAGGTAGGGTTTGGATACTGATAATGAGTTTGAATTTGAGGCCCTAGTTTTAATAATAAATGCATGCAAAGAAAATAATATCCAATGTGTGGATATTGAGGGTGATTCACAAATTTGTATTCAAGTAGTTTGTCAGGGTATAATTCCTATCTAGAAATTAAATAGTTGGATCTTGATTTCCAAATATATTCTTAATGGTCATGGGGATTATATGATGTCGCATGTCTATAGAGAGGCAAACGGGGTGGTAGTCTTGATTGAAAATGCTGGGTTCTCCTAGACATATAACACTAATACATTTGAGGTCAATTTTTGACCTTAAATTGGTCAAATTTTCTACTAAGAGTCGTCAAATGATCCACAAATGCTTTTGTCACTATTTTTATAGTCAAAATTTTGGCACATCCTTGATAACATTGAATGTTCTACACCAATCTTAGTCAAAATTGGTATCTACAATTGGCAAGTTTATTTGTCGAACATTTGACCAATGTTGGTCAAAATGTTTGGTCCATCCGACCAGGATGCCAAAACCACAACGTTAAATTTTGACACAGAATGGTCGATAAGTAGACCAATATTTTTGGGGGTTTCGACCAACGTTCGTCGAAATTTTGACTAATATGAAATGTTGAAAAAAAACAACTGAAGATAAATATCCAGATTAATCACCAATGACATCGTGGTTGGTGATTAGTCTAGATATTTATCTTTAGGTGTTACTTTGCATTAATTAAGCTGATAGGATTTTTATTGTGTGCATTGCCCATTGATGGAAAAGTGTCAGCGAGATGATAAATTGTCTTATATAAAAAATTGTCTGAAACCTGAATATAAATTTAAGTTAGTTACACGGCATAAATCATGGAATGTGGCATAGAAAACTGCTATTAGCAATGCGCTCACACATTCCAAAAATTGTGGTGCTTTTGTAAAATTGTCTTATACCAAAAAAATATTCGATCACACGTTTTACTAGAAAAAGGGGTGTGCTGCCACAAAAAGGGATGCATTGATGACAACCCAGTCGAGTTGAAGGCATGCAAACAGTTACAATGTAGTGGGAATTAAAGAAGAAAAAAAATCATCTTTTCCATCTTTGTTCAAACTGTTCCATAAAGGTTGCACCACAAATTTGATCGCTTCGGGTCTGCTATATTCAATGCAAGGATTTCTCAAATTTCTATATGCATTTTATTTGGCTTTAAACCTAAAGTGAACAACTATAGACAGGAGATGTACAAATGTATCCACTATGTATTTTGCACTGTCAGCCTTGTAATTCATGATTGGTTTTCTAGAGTGTATCCCCATATTTCAAAACATGGAGAGCCATTGTGTTTTACCAATTTCTCAAATTTCTCATTTCTAAATATCTCATAAAATGATAAATCCATAATTGCCAATATATGATTATATCATATTCATATTTTTCA
>MU225642.1:253664-321180 GCA_018584345.1 Thuja plicata
TTAATCTAAATGATAACAATGCAAGATTATTCTATGAAAGGAAATATGAATTTAATCTAATATGAATCTAATCTACATGAATAGCCATGGATGCAAGAAGAAGACAAGAAGAGAGAAGTTGCAATATTCAAGCTCAAGTGCTCAAAATCTCTTCCAAAATTGCTCTCCAAACCCGTTGCATAACATTAGCCTAAAATCTTGATTATCAAATGAGAAGGAGAGGTTTCCTTTTAAAGAACAATGGACAATGGAGATTAAGAGGCAAAATCAAAGGCCATGATTAAGAGGCAAAAAACCCACCACTTAGGAAGATGTGTAGAAAAAAGAACTTTATTTATTTTTATTTAATTTATTTCCTTTTTCAACAAAGAGGGATTTAAGTGGGGGTTTTATTTAATTAAAAGAGGGATTTTCTTTTAATTAAATAAGATTATTTAATTTAATTAAAAGGGATATTTTAATTAAATGAGATAATATTATTTAATTAAGAGAGATTTTAATTAAATAAGATAAGATTATTTAATTAAAAATGAGTTTTAATTAAATAAGATTATGTTATTTAATAAAAAGGAATTGTTTTCTTTTAATTAAATAAGATAATTGATGAAATGATCAAACCTTAGGAAATATTGAAATAATTGAATTAATTACGATTTGATCAAGGAAATTGATTTGAATTAAAATGTTGCAAAGCATTGATTCAGAAATTTGATTAATTGATAAAATGATAAATTGGGCCCACAGTCTAGGAGACCATTTTAGGGTGCATACAAGTAGTAGAAGGATTAGAATCCTTGTCAATCGACAGAAGAGAGTAAAGCTCAGCAAAGACATTTGAATCACAAAAGAAATAACCTTTCTAGAAAGCAAGATTTATGCAATGATGAGATGCAAAATGGAAAGAGGATATTACTGCTTTCCCAACATCAAATCTTCAAAAAATCTAAGACCCTAAATTATACTATCAATCTTACTTATCAACTCTTGCAAATACTATGTCTTGTAGAAGAATTAGTGAGCCCCATAGTTGTTGCTTTGATCTGCTAGGAAGATGCCAAGGTCTTCCATGTCTACATATGACATCATTTTTCTTGCCAGCATCACATACTCTCTAACTTGAGCTTGTTGTAGAGCCCAACTCAACTCCACTATTTATCTTAATCTGTCTAGGGATTGCAGATATTCATGGATAGCCAAAATATTACATACCCCTAGCAGCATTATTGACACTACAACTATGTAAACAACCTTTATTACATTCAAGTGGGTGGCATATTGACTTGAATCTTTAATTTTATGTATTACTTCATCAAATTTTGACTGTTTACGCATTTGATTGTTGCCCACTGAAGTAGTATTTTTTACTTTGATGCCTTCCACCATACTAGAACTAAATTCTATGATAGGTATCTATGCAAGAGTCTAGAACTATGATAGGTATCTATGCAAGAGTCTATAACTAAATTCATTATCTACTATGGAGAGTGATACTAGAGGTGTTGAAAGTATGCCAAATAGCCTTATCATGTAAGCTAAGGACAAAAGGAATGCTTATTGTCTAAATGATAAAAAATACAATGTCAACATTTAAACATCAAGATACAGTAATCAAATGTTGACCAAGATAATTTCCAAGATAGCAAGTTAAGATAGAGCAATCATGGAAAAATCACATCATATAATGAAAGGCAATGATCACAACTACAACATGGAGACAGATTAGTTTGCTACACAATGTAAGGGAAAACATGTCATTTCAGTTAGGATCACATCAGGGTAGCAGGATAAGAAAAGGACAACATACACTATGATGTATAACAACTAGTTTTTATCAATGAAATTCTGGAGCAAAATCAATGTTTTGAAGAAACAATGTTTTGGAGCCTTCTACATGACTTACAGGTGCAGCTACAAATCAATTTTCTATCTCCAAAGTCACAATTATTAAATGGTATTAGACCAGCTTAAAGAGTGATACATTGGTATTCAAATGAGTAGGCCATGATGAAATAAGTTTGACATATAAAAGGAAGGAAACATCATACAGTGGTATCACAATTGCAATAAGGTGTGTTGAAGATTGTTTGAAAGATACCATTTCTACTTTGTCCATAGGGAATTAATGTGACAGTTTGAAACCTTATCATTTTAGGGTCTAATGTGAATTCCAAAAACAACAATATCATGGAGATGAGTAATGAAAGAGCATTCAAGGTACATCAAGTCAACTACCCAATTGTGATCATCTCAAATATGTATGGAGTAGTTGCATTTGTGTTCTGCAATAGGATATAAAGGCATTTTAAATTTTCAGCACACAACAAGTTAACCATATGACCTCATCAGTCCTTAGAATACACATTAGTATCATCGTTTTCATTTATCTAAATATAGATTTTTTAGGGCTTTTTTTTACTGAGGAACCGTTCTTCAACACATAAGAATCCAAAATGTGATGCATGTGCAAAGTGAAGGAGATGCATGAGAAAAATTGAAAGAGATTTATGAGCAGGTTTACGAGGAGATCATGATCAAAATGTGAACAAACTGTGATGCATGTGCATTTTTCACAAAATTTTCACCTGAATTGCATTTTAGAAAATAATTCAGGTGAAAAATTCTAAGATACAAAAAAATATAATGTAGTAAGAAGAATGATACAAATAGAAAACCAAATTAGAGAGATTCAATTGACACAAAATGAATCACTTAGACTAATGATCTCTTTTTCTAGGTGATTCAAAATTTCAAATTACTTATGCTAATATGCTTTATTTTAATTTATGAACTATAAATATATAAAATAAAATAATTATGTTGCAAGCTAAATGTATTGCAATGTGAAAATTGTTCAAAAGCATTAACAAATTATCATTGTATTTGTTCATCATGAAAATTTGCAACTATGTTTTTGTGCTCACTATTTTGATAATGTTTAAATAGCTATTTGAATTCATGATATAGGAAATTACTTTGACATTGCTAAAATAGTTCCATCCATCCAATTTTGCAGGACTTGGTGGGGACTATATTATAGGACTTGGTAGGGACTATACTTGTAGTGCAATGCTTGTTTATAAATAGTTAGGGCTAGACCTAATGCCTCGAGGGCTCATCATAGATGGCCTCGCCTACGTAACTCGCAAAGACATCATAGTTCATGTTTAACTTTAAAACCAATCTTTTAAAGGATGGCATAAGTGGTTATGCAACCCCTTTCTAGGGTAGAGTCCCCAGACAATGTCTTCATTGGCTACCACCCACTTAGGTGAACAAGGATGAGATCATAATTAGATTATACCTAAAAATAAGTTATACGTAGACCTCCTCATAAGGTTACCTACCCAATGGTCCATAACTACGATGGAGAACCAATTCTTGTAAGATATTAAGGTCAATCATAATCAGATTTACATAAGTCACATGATACATATGCTAAAGATTGCATAGTAGACAATAAACAATTAGAGCTAAATACAACTAAATACAACATGACATAGTAGTAATGAATAACCCACCCTTGAAGAGAGAGATATGGTACTTTTTCAATGTAGAAAGTGGAAGTTGTTATTGGTCAATCTAGATCAATTAGGTCTACTACAGCCTCATGAGATTGAGATTGTGTTAAGGCTATGATAAGGAACACACATGTGTCTATGGTAGGATAGAGCATCTATGATCCCTTGGAAATTCTTATCAAGTAGTAATGGTAGGATATCATATTTATTTTCTAAAGATTCTTTATCCAAAGGGTATCAATGGCATTTATCTCTTCACTAAAATCGAGGGTGCATAAGATTCTTTATATCATTTGGGTATACCACTCAATTTATATACCCAATGGATGCAAAGAAACCTTCTGCACCCCTTATTTGATTGAAGATAAAGGACATTTATCCCCTTTTGATAAAGATTATTCAAGAAATTTAGATGGTATCCTACCGTTTCTACTTGATAAGCATTCCCAAGGGAAAAAGAGAAACCAATGATTAGTAGTTGACATTGAGAAGACCTAAAACAAAGTAACAATAATGAAAATAATGAATAAGTATGCCAACATAATGAATAAGTGGGAAAAATACATTGATCCAATAACAACATATACATTACAATATTACATGATTTATTATTGTAAGCCCCCTCTGACTTACGCATCTAGAAAATAAAACTATAAATCTTATTACGATGTTCAAATAACCAACATGACTTGCAACTGCATACCTAATTTTTTCTTTCTTTCCTATGTATCATATTATCCTTGCTTCTCTATTTCCCTCACCTGTATATATTGCTACACAACTAGATGCATGATATAAAATTCATAGTTTATTACATACAAGATCGTAAGGTAAGCTACATCAAAAGTACAAGACCTAAGGGCCATACCTAATGCCCCAAGGGATCATCATAGATGGCCTTGCCTACGTAACTCGTAGAGACATCATAGTTCAGGTTTAACTTTAAAACCACTCTTTTAAAGGATGGTAGAAGTGGTATCAAGCCTATTTATCCAAAGGACATCAATGGCATTTCTCTCTTTACTGGAATCGAGGGTGCAGAAGTTGCTCTGCATCGTTTGGGTATAGCACTCAATTTATATACCAAATTGATGTACATAAACCTTCTGCACCCCTTATTCGATTGAATATAGAGGACATTGATCCCATTTTGATAAAGAGTCTTCAAGAAAGATAGATGGTATCCTACCATTTCTACCTAAAAAGCATTACCAAGGGGAAAAGAGACCACAATTGTACCATTGAATTTCAACCCATCTGGGACTTCTAACACCATATGGAATGTGCTGTGTTTATAGAAGAGATCATACAAACCTATCTAGTGATCATATTGTGTTGAAGGTGGCACCTGATGCTGCTACAACAACTACAAACATTAAATTTTGCATCATTTCCTGATGTCATTGAAGAAGCATCAGAATCCACCTTGATCACAATATGATCAGACTCCAATGTCTTCGGAAATTGAATCTAGTATGCTCCTATATGATCCAGAACCTGCAAGGAAGGAAAAGATGGGTTTAGATCCAAAGGTTCTAAGCAATTCTTGGAACCCTATTACTAATCCTCATCTACAATTATGCATGTGCATAGTCAAGCCATACACTTCTACAAGGAACAAGGATAAAATTTACAAAAACCCATCCAAGATATAGAAAATCATAACGAAGTCATAAACAACAAAAAGTTCACGAGTTTATCAAAAATGTCCAACGTATCTACATGAAATTCTAAAAAAGTTTCAAAATCTACAATATCCCTCTGTTAATCACATTTATGTATATGGACCCAACAAAGTAGTGCACAAACTACACAAAGAAGGCGTCGCAGAAACATGATTTCTGCTCTCGCCATTGAAGCAACCTTGGTGGCACTAGCTGCCTCTCGAGCCTTGCACAAGTTGCACTCATTTCCTACATTAGGTATAGACATAGATGAGGTAGATGTAAATGTAGTTTCATCAACCCACCGAAAGTATTGACATCCACTATTTCCCTGTAATACAAAATCTACATCAGTTCTTCCTAAAATGATTACTTGTCACATTACTTTTAAACATAAAATATAATTCAATATCCAGACCTTTTTCCTATTTGGGAAACCCCAAAATTGATGCCCATGATTATTTGTTGTGTGTGATGTCTTCAACACACAAGGGCCAATACAACATTGACACATAGGCACATTGACCAAAGCCATCGACGCTATATCAATAAATATTGCACTATCATTCCAACATATGATTTTGTTTAGTTGATTATTTTGTTCATTCATACTTATTATAATTGCAATAAAAAGCAATATACTAATGTAGAAAACATCTCAAATCAAATTGCAAAATGACTATTGTCAATATATAGTACAAAACCAAAAAGTAGGCAACATCAAACATAAGAAATGTCAAACACTCAACTTTGTATTGCGAAAATTTGAAATACTCAAATTTTCTCTTTTGTCAATGTTTTGTATGGTTTTTGGTGCTAAAATAGTGAAGAAATTATATTTTTCCATTAGTATATGCAAGGAAAAACATGATCTATGCCATCGGTTTACACTAAACTGACAGACAGGGCACAACACTACCAGATGCCAAGGTTACCCGATACTGCCAAGTACAAAGAATCCCGACAAACACTAGTCAGTGTTACCCGATGAAAAAATGGACAAGGGAACCCGATGAGTAACCAACAGTGCAACCTGATGAGTAATCAAAGAGTGGAACCTGATAGATGAAGGGAACCTAACAATCAGTTCAATGAAGGAACACCAATAGACTTTCAGTTCAACCCGATGATCAAGAACCGACAGTCAGTTACATCCTACAAAAAGTGGATCTAACTTTCCATGTCAGATAAATCACTAAATTTTTATATTTAGCTTCTTGATTTGTTTTAAATCCATTATGTATAGAAAAATTAATGTAATTATTATTGTTTTAATCAGTTTAACTATTTTAAAACATGCAAACTAAAAGATCAAGGTCAAGTTTTATACCTTGGATCAAGAGTTAACATTGTAATGCATGATTCTAGAATAGGTCAAATACTTGTATAAATAAATGCTCAATCTATTGTGAACATGTTGTTCAATAATGATTGTAGTCACTGAGAGCATCTAAGGATCAGATAAGAGAATTCATGCAGAAGGACAGAAAAGGATCAATTCAGTTTCAAGAATAGAACACAGGCTACCGACGACCAGGAAAAGGTATTAATCAATCACTTGAGGTGATATTCATATTCTATGAGCTTCAATGGATCTATGATTAGCAATTATAGATTGCATACAGTCAGGTCAAACATATTGTACTCATTCTAACAATTTTAGTACACTTAAGAAATCATTTCAAGAAAGGTTGACCTAACAGTCCTATTGTAAATCTCTTAACCGAGTGCACACTTCATTAGTGTTGCTAAAGCTCTTAATAGAATAGATCTTAATAGGTCTCCACTTTAATACTCCTAACATGGTAGATCATGAGAAGTGATCAATTTTAAGACTTTATTGGCTCCCTTCCATTCTGTAGATAGTGAAGTTTTGTGGGTGCCATCCCCACCGCAGTTTTTACTTCCTAACATGAGTTTTCTATGATATCATATCTTGTGTTATGTGTTTATTATTTTCATGAATGTTTCTATGAATGTTGCATACAATTAAGTTTATGAACTAATACTACATGCATAAGAAAGAACATCAGATATGGTTGGTAATACAATAAATATTTTTTAATAATGATGAAAGGTGAAAAGTGTTAAAAGTTTTAGAGGTACTGATTCACCCCTCCCCTCTCAGTACTACTTTCCATTAATCCCAACAATTGGTATCAGAGCTAAGTCTCTTCTTGGAAATCTTAAAAACTTAAGAGCAAAGATCATACAATGGAGAAGTACAAACTTGATAAAAATATTGAGAATAAAAATATTGAAATTCAGATATTCTATGAATAGTTTAAAGAAGCGAGAATCAAGATGAGAGAGCTGTTGGATGAGAGAAAAGGTATGGCAACTTGGAGAAATGAAAAATATTATCAAGAAGAAGAGTTTCTAGATTTCTTTGAGTCTTCAGGATCAACTACAAGCAAAGCTTCAGATACATCAGAAGAAAACATAAAAAATCTAAAGGAGATCAATCAACATCTGGTAGAACAAATAAAGATGCTACAAATCGGTCAAGAGACCCAGATGGTAAGAATGATTGATGTGATGAGTTCTGCTAAACAAGCTGAAATAGAAAGAACACTAGCTATTGATGATAGGAGGAAGATTACAAAGAAGCTACAAAAAAAGGAGTTACAAATTCAAAGATATGTTGAACATCACTATGAGATTACAAATCAGATTATTCTTATGAGTCAAGAAGCAAACATAATGAATATAGAACTCATTGAAAGAGTACAGGCTATCGGTAAACTAAGAGAAGAAAATGAGAAACTAAAGCATGAGGTTAGAGTTCAACAAAAACATAATGAAATTATCAAAAAGGCTGAAGAAAGCAACAAAAGAATGGATGATTTTCTTGAAGGACAACGAAGAGTCAACAACAACAACAGTATAGGTTTTACTGAAAAAGGAGAATCATCAAATCAATCCAATCCAAAGAATGTCTATGAAAATCCAAGACCAAGAAAGCCTACATGAAAACACTGTTGAAAGAAAGGCCACACATCAAATGTATGTGGAGAAAAAATGAAAGGTATTCCTAAATCTACATCTTCATTCATAGGACTTTTTTATAAATGTAACAAGAAAGGACATAAAACATATGAATGTAAGTCTAAGATGGATCAACCAAAGAAGGAAACCTACATGGACAAATACTATCCTACATGCAAAATGAATGGGCACACAAGTCTTGAATGCTGGAAAAAGAAAAGGCAAGCATGGAAGCCTAAAGGTCAAGAAACTCCCTATCAACCAAAGAGAATCAGTAATCAATATGTATGGGACTACAATACTTGGACAAATTGTATAGCATGTGGTAGATATGGTAACATTGTTGAAAAATGCATGAGAGAATGGACCAAAAGGTCTAGAGGATGGACAAACCCTGGAATGGCATGCTTACACTGTCATAAAGTTGGTCATCTCAAGAAATACTGTAGAGACTGAATGACAAAGACAAGCACATATCCCAATGGAAACACCATTGAAGATATCTGGAGGGCTAGAGACAAAATATGGAGAAAAGATTCAAGCAATGATAAAGCTGGACCAAGAAATGCAAATGGTGACACCCCATCCAATGGATTTGGTGACATCACCACCCCTACTTAAGCTGAACAAGTAAGTATGGAACTACACTACACCAAGTCATATTTTACAACAGTTCCATTATACAAATTGATAGATAGTCAAAATATACATGAATAAAGAAGCATATTATGTTACTTGTTACAAATCTAAGAAGACAACCCCATTGGTAAATACATACCAAAAATCATCGATGAACATAAAGGATGAGCTATCTACACTTACCAAGAATTGTCGATCAACACATAAAATGGTTAAATTGCTAATATAACCCGACACCCGTCGGTAAGAAAGCAAAGTTATAAAGTTGTCATGACAGAACACTGATATCCGTCGGTGAAAGAAAAAATCTTAAAAGCTATCCTGAGCATCATGTCAACGCTAACAATGTTAATTGAGAAGTCTTCCTGATGAACTCTGTCTTCATGACTCAGCGAGTTGTTGAGCATTTATGACAGACTTAGGGAAAAATTCAATAAATACTCGACATGAACACTTCATTTCTCACGTGATTTAAAGAGAAAGAGCAGAGTGAGAATAGAGTGAAAAGAAAGCATTTAGAAGAGCGACCTCAACTTGATCCAGCACATAGAAAATAGATCATTCACAAGTTTCATGGATCAAAGTAAGTACTGAGCGCAACAAAGAACTCTGTTGTTATTTTCAAGAAAGCCCTAAATTTGAAATACGATGGCAACCACCTCAAGAACCATAAAGATTAAGAATGATAAGAATAATGTGGTTAGACTGATAAAGAACAACACTTGTGTGGAACCAAAGTACAAGATATGCCTGAAGATTGCATCGCAACCTGATGATTCCAGGGCATTTTTGAAAATTCCACTTAGGGTTTTTCTTATAGAAGATGTAAGGTCTTATATTCACCGCAAGATTGCTGAAATTGGTGATCTAGAGATAGACCAAGCTTATAAGAAGCTATGTGATGTAGAAGGGAACCTGAAAGATGAACACAAGAATCTACATGTTAAAGGGATAACAAATGCCCTATATTTCCTGAGGGTTTTCAAAATCATCTGGATCAGGTTAGTTTTGAGCAGAATGTATGATTAGAAGCTGTGGTTAGATGAACCTAATAAAATCACTAAGGATGTGTTGCATGCTATAACTGGTTACCCCATAACCAACAAGCCTAAGGCACACAAGCATCCCTCCAGGACAGAAGTTGAGAAACTCACAAAATCTATGTGGGATAACAAAGGTCTTAAGGTTAACACCATCACCGACGAGGAAATGAGGTTCGGTGCATGTGTAATTGGTTACAAGATCTTCTAGGCAAGCAGGCTAAACAACATTGCATCTATAGCAGTAAGCACAACTTACAAGATAGTGACAAAGGGAATACAGATGGATCTATGTGAGATCCTATTGAAACAACTTGATGAGAACATGATAACAAGCAGGTCTGCAAAGACTAACACATGTAAGTTTGGTTCACTTATCATGTGTATATTCTTTTACTTTCAAGAATAATTTCCTTCAGTAGGAAAAGTGAAGTGGGATACAACAAAACTAGTCACATTACAAATTAGTGAACTTATCAAGTCACTAGGAGACAATTTTGATTCAGTAATGACTGCATACTTCCTTGAATTCATGGAAAAGATGATGGAAAGAGTGAGGATCCCTGAACAACTAATTCAAAAACATAGGGATGAGATATGTTTTATGGTGGATATAGATTTTACACACATAAAGCTGGTTGTACCAAGGACAACTTGGTTAGCACCTCTTGACTATGAGATCAACATAGATCAAACAACCAATGCTATTGATGCATTGATAAATGAGCCACTTGACAGCAAACAACCAAGGTTTGGCACTTATGAAGAGGTGAAGTAAAAGATAAAAATAGGCCTAGTCATTAAGAAGACTATCAACAAGAAGAATAAGATGGTAAATAATCTTGAAAAGATTCTGTATGCCTCTTCTTTGTGATTCATGGTTCCCAAGCTTTCCAAAGGAAAGGGTTAGTAGCAAATATTTTACAAATGATATAAATCCAATACACAAATACTACTAAAATGAGTAACTCGAAGCATAACCAATAAAATGTACAAGCACAAGAAAGGAAAATAAATAAATCCAAACCCCAAAGCGCTTGAAGCTTCTATTGTCTCTCTCTACTCCTTCCAAAACGCTGTTCTTGATGCTCAGTTATTGGTGTGGGCAGCGTCTATGACTTGAGAAGCATCAAGAATTTGCTAATTGAAATGTGTGTGTGATCACAAGATGACTTGAATGCTAGAACCAAACTGACATAGTAATGGCGCACGAGAGCTTGAAATCTTGGATCCTTCAAATAATTATGAAGGGTTTATTATATAGGAATTGAGGATGAAATGAATGGTTGAGATCAATCCTAGAGATAGGGAGATGAACGGTTGAGATCAAAGGGAATTGGAGAAGCCATCAATAAACTCCACCTCTTCAATTTGTAAAGAGGAGACAGAGTTTGGTTGACTGAAGAGCTAATTGTGAGTTACCTTTTTGAACTGAAGAGGTGGGCACTGAAGTTACCCATGTGGACTGGAGAGGTGGGTGAAGTTAACCATGTGGACTGGAGAGATGGGTGGAGTAACCCATGTGATCTGATTGGAGTTATCTCTTTGAAGATAAATGAATATTTAATTCATTTATTTAATTAAAGTTTACAACATGTGAGATAATTGAATTCTTTTTGATTTAGAATTGCTTTATTGAATGAAATTAAATTAATTTAACTGGAAGGATTTAATTAGTAAGTTTGAATAATTGAATTTAAACTATAGGAAATTGAATTTAATTAATTAATTAATGGTAATTAATCAATTAAGGTTAATTAATTAAATAAAATTAATTATTTAATTAATTTTGGGAATTTGATTAGATGATTTGGGGAATGAATTTAGAGAAAAAGAGATGATTAATTAATGATTAAAAAACTATTAATTAATAGATGAAAATTATTATTTTTAATATAAATTTGCAAGCCTGTCCATTTTCGGGTGTCTACATTTGCCCCTCTTTGATGCGATGTGACTTGTCACAGTGTGTCAAAGAATTTTCAAATTTGATCCTGCTCTAGTGTGCCCTAGTGACAACAAGTGGACTATATGCTCCCTCAACAAACTAAGCATAGAAAATGAGTCAGATGAGCATTAATTTGTTGAAAAAGTGAATCACTATATGATGATGATGAATGCATTCCTATGTTAGTTATATTGTTATTGATGATGGATGCATTGATTATATGATCTACTATGCACATGTTTTGGATTTTTCTTATGCAATAAATGAATGCAATCTACCATGCACAAAATTTTTGAGTAATGCATGTGTTAGTTAGAAGGAAGTTAGTTTGGAATGTGATCTCTGAGATTGATCTGATAGAAAGGAATGATAGAAAGGATGTTCTTTTTGCATTTTTGATAGATATGATTTGATAGAAAGAATGAGTGTCTCAAGTCATTGCCCCTGTTTTCAATATTTGTCATCATTGCATTTTTTTTTTGTATTTTCTAAAATTATAAAGAGCGTCGAATGATCCAGATCACATACCACCTGGACACTACCATGACCTCTTGATAGATGAAGGAGTAGAGAGATTGAATAGAAAGAGAACCTAGTGCACCCAAATATTGACCATCTAGGGTCAACTATGTTCCTTGTCAGCTATGTTCTGTGTCAGATGGGCCCAATGCTTGTTTGCAAAGATCATGATTGTAACATTGATTGACTGGGCGTGATCGCCCTTTTCTCTCTTGATAACCGAGTTGGTTTTATTGTTTGGGATTTTGCAAATTTTGAATGTTTTTGATGAAGCTTGATTTTCTCTTGATTTTTGATCTTTTGAGGATTTTTGATGAGTTTTCTGATTTTTTGGATTTTTTAGGACATTTAGAATTGCCCCCTAGTCTGGTGGACTAGTATTAACCATGGGTAAGTGCTTGGTGCTCAGAGGGGAATATGCTTATGGATATAGCTTGGTTAGTCATTCTTGCATTTGAAATCTACTCAAGCTTTTGGAGTTCATTGATGGCGAAGCTGGATTTGAACACTTGGCGCCTGTTTGCCAGGTTTTCACCAAGGTACCTACTCAATAGTGCCTGTTTGCCAGGTTTTCACTAAGAGAGTGATTTTTTTTCTCTTTAATTTTTTTTTTTTGTCACCAAGGTGCCTGATTGCTAGGTTTTCACCAAGGTAACATTTTGTATTTTTTGATTTATTTTGGTATTTTTTGGATATGTAGATAAGTGCCTTAACCATAGAGTCCTTAAGGTTAGAACCTCTTAAGGTGCATGATATTGATGTATCCAAGGAGATGATCTCCTTCTAGTTTTTCTAGTATGAATGCCCCACTCTGAGTAGAGCTAACATTGACAAATGGTCCTAGCTAGTTAGGCTCAAACTTTCCAGGTTTGACTCGCTCTGCTTGATTCTTCTGATTTTTCATGAGGACAAGGTTTCCTACCTCAAATGTTCGTGGCTTCACCTTCTTGTGATAGTTCCTTCTAAGGTGATTTTGATAGCCTTGTAAGTTGTCGAAGGCATGCTATCTTCTTTCATCTAGTAACTCTAGTTCACTGAGTCTTGCTACTTTGTAGTCTTCATCTGAAACCAGGTTCTTCAATGATATCCTTAGGGATAGGATTTCCACTTCAAGGGGTAGTACCACCTCTGATCCATAGACTAGGGAGAAAGGAGTGGCTCCTATAGGTGTTCTCACACTAGTTCTGTATGCCCATAATGCAGGACTAAGCTATAAATGCCAGTCTCACCCTGATTCGTTCACTATTTTCTTCAAGATTTTTAAGATTGTCTTGTTTGTAGCTTTGGCTTGGCCATTCCCTTGAGGATAATAAAATGAGGAGAACCCTTGTTTGATATGGAAATATTCGCATAGCTCTTCAAGATCTTTGTTCTAGAAAGGTGTACCATGATCTGTTAGGATAGTTTGAGGGATCCCGTATCGACAGATAATGTGGTTAACTATGAGCATTGCTATTTGCTTTCCAGTTATGTAAGTGAGAAGAATTTCTTCCACCCACTTAGTGAAGTAATTTTTTGCTGCTATGATGTATTTGTGTCCATTTGCAGAGGAAGGTGTAATTTTGCCCACTAGGTCAAATCCCCACATGGAAAATGGTAATGGTGATGTGATTGGATTTAGTTCTTGGGCTGGTGTATGGATGAGGTCTCCATGAATCTGACACTGTCTACACCTTTGTACATGTTTGTGTGCATATATCTCTATTGTGGGCTAATAGTATCCTATGCGAATGATCTTCTTAGCTAAGCTGTTGCCACCTCCATGGGTTCCACAAATTCCTTCATGTACCTCATACAAAGCTTTCTGGGATTCTATGGAAGTAAGACATCATAGTAGCATTCTGTCTAGACTTTGTCTGTATAAAGTAGTTGAGAGCATGGTATGCCTAGAGGATTGGTGGATGAGGGACTTTCTCTGGTTCCTAGACAAGTTGGGAGGTAAGACACTGTTTTGGAGATAGTTATAGACATCGTGGCACCATGGTGATTCAGGATCACCAAGGACGCATGTTGATTCTATGATAGATGCTTGGTGTGATGGCACCAAGAGTTTCTCTACTAGAATCTGGGAGCTTGTTTCATTGCCTGACATATCAATTAGTGATGCTATGGCAGCCATTGCATCTGCAGCTTTGTTTTGTGCTCATGGGACTTGCTCGAAGAAGATGTAATGGAACTTGGTGCATAGTGTTTCCATCTGTGCTCTATATGGTATGAGCTTCTCATCTTTGGTCATATAATAATTGTTGACTTCACTAATGATCAACTGTGAGTCTCCAAAGACCTTTAGGTTCTTGATTCTCCATTGATTTTCTATCTTTAGACCGATGACCAGTGCTTCATAATCTGCTATGTTGTTAGTGCATGGGAAGTTGAGTCTGAAAGACTTTGGAATTGTATCATGATCTAGAGTGATAAGCACTATCCCTGCCCCCGCACCATGCTTCGTGCATGACCCATCAAAATATAGTTGCCATACCTCGATCGTTGGTTGTAGTGTCATAATAGATTCGTCAGGAAAGTCAAAAATAATAGGCTGATAGTCCTGAATGGGTGCCTCTTCTAATTGATCTACGATCACTTTCCCTTTGATGGCCTTTCTGTCTATGTACTCAATGTCAAACTTACTTAAGATCATTACCCACTTCGCAAGTCATCCGGTGAGTACTGCTTTGCTTAGGAGGTACTTTAAAGGCTCAATATGTGTGATCAACTTTGTTTGGTGACTCAACATATAATGTCTCAGCTTCTGGGAAGCAAAGACAACTGCAAGGCATGACTTTTCAATTGGTGTATAGTTGAGCTCATATCCTACCAATGTTCTACTTAGATAGTATATGGCCCTTTCTTTACCTGCATCATCATGTTGTGCCAAGAGTACACCTAATGCTAACTCCGTTGCTGAGATATACAAAAGCAATGGTCTACCTTGGACTAGTGGCACCAATATAGGAGACTTGAGGAGGTAGTCCTTGAATATTTGGAATGCTTGTTCGCATTGCTTTGTCCATATGAATTTGATGTCTTTATGCAGTAGATGTTGGAATGGGTGGCACTTGTCTGCTAGCTGAGCTATGAAGCACCTGATTGATTGGAGCCTTCCTTGTAACCCTATTAGTTGTCTCAGGTTTGATGGTGGAGGCATGTCAAATATTGCTTTGAATTTCTTTGGGTCTACTTTGATGCCTCTATGTGACACTATGAACCCCAGTAGCTTTCCTACCGTGACACTGAATGCACATTTCTTTGGGTTTAAATGGACTTTGTATTGCTGCATTCTGTCAAAGATTGGTCCCAATACTTGTAGATGATCTTTGTGAAGCATTGACTTGGCTAGTATGTCGTCCACATAGTCTTCCATTTTTTTATGGATGAGATCATGAAATATTGTTGTCATAGCCCTTTGATATGTTGCACCCGCATTTTTGAGACCAAATGACATGCCGTTCCAACAGTAAGTGCCCCAAGGACATGTGAAAGCTATTTTATGTTGATCCTTAGGTGCGATCCTTATTTGATTATACCCTGAAAAGCCATCCATGAGTGATAGAATTTGATGTCCAGTGGTTAGATCCACTATCATATCAATTTTGGGTAAGAGAAAGTCATCTTTGGGACAAGCTATGTTGAGATCTCTGAAGTCTGTGCAAATCCGTATTTGACCACTGTGCTTTGTAACTAGCACCAAGTTAGATATCCAGTCTGCGTATGGTCTAGGTCTTATGAACTTAGCATCCATGAGCTTCTTCAATTCTTCTTTGACTAGAAATGCAACATGGGGATGCATCTTTCTCAGCTTCTGTTTGATAGGTTTGGCATTGGGTAGCAACGGGAGATGGTGTAGTACTAGCTCTAGATCTAACCCTGGCATATCCAAGTAGGACCATTCAAAATTGATCATCCTTGCTTTAAAGAAGCTGATAAACTATTCTCTCTCCTCAGGGGTGAGTCATTTTGCCAAGTATATGTTCTTTGGGTTCTTGTCATCTGCCAAATTGACTTCCTCTGTTTCTTCTACTAGTAATGCCGATTTCTCCTTTGTCAAGGGGAGGAGTTCCTTCTTTCCATCTTCTAGCACCTTAGTGAGGTTTTCTCTATAAGATACGTCTTGTTTTAGCTTTTTATCATTCTTTTGTTCTTTTTTCTTTTGTGGACTGGGAAGAGGAGCTACCTCCCAGAAATATGCCGCTTTGTTGAGGTCAATGGAGAAGCCTGCCTTGTGGTCTCCTGATGGAATGCCTTCCCTAAGTCCAATGAAATCAACAATAGCCTCATCGTTCTTGAAGATATCTAAATTAGGGGGTCCTTGTTGATCCCACTCTATTAGCTCTGGGTGTACAAGACAAATACTTTCATGGTTGTTTTACTCTAGTTGATTGAAAGGGACTACAAATATGGTTCCCACAAAAATGGACTGTGATGTGGATGCACCACTTGAGGTTTGATAAATGACATGCTTATCTATGCAGGGTTGTTCAGTAATGGTTAGTTGGTCAAATAAGTTTTCTAGGTTTATGATAGTGTCTGACCGAGGGGAATAATCTAGGATCGACGGTTTAGAGTCATGAAAGGATCTCCACTCATACTTGTGGGAGTCAGTCTCAATAGAACGCTTGTCAGATGTCTCACTTCCTTTGTTATCATCGATTGCTATGTGGAGGTCTATTCGGGTTTGTGTGGTTCTCTCTTCGGCAGGAAACAACTGTGCTAATATGTTGCTTATCAGGACATGTTCTATATTTTTCCCCTGGTGCATCTCTGCTATTTGTTCTTGATTGACTTGAATATCTTGGATCACAGGACTAGTTCTTTGTTGTCCATATCCCAACCCTCTTATGTTTCTCTGGGTTGGCGGGAGAGACAATTCCATTGTGCCTTGTTGTCTTGCCCCCAACCTGATTGTACCATAATATCCGAATCTTTGTAACATTGTATATCCATTACCATAGTTTGACATGGGTAGGGGTGGTTAGATTGTCTCTGGTGAGTCTTGGTATAACCAGGTACTGATGTCTTGTTCATATGGCTTTTCTTCTGCTATGTCTCGCCATCTAACAAAGGTTGTGGGTGGACATCTGAATAGAACAGGCTACAGAGTTTTTGTTATAATAACAGGTTGTGGCATATCATAAGTTCTCAGGCTCTAAGGCATGTGTGTGATGGTAAAAGCCTCTTCATATCTGTATTCACCACAACCCTTGTCGGTGATGGATATTTTGCCTGCTTTCTGTGTGACATCCTAAAGTTTTGAATCTGAAGAGGAGGGAACACTTGCATCTTGTTTAATGGCTATCTTCCCTGCTGTCCGTGTGACATCCTTGGGAGTGGAATCTGAAGAGGATAGGATGCTTGCATCTTGGTTTGATGGTACCTAGTTATCAGTGCTGATTTTGACCGCATTACAGTATTGGAAAGGATTAGGATCTCCCTCTATGATGATTTCCTCTCCCTGGTGTGGGAACTTGATGCATTGATGGTACATCAAAGGTATGGCTTGCATTTCATGTATCCAGGGTCTCCCTAGTAGCATGTTGTATCCCAACTCAGGGTCTAAGATTTGGAAGGGAGTATTTTTGACCACTGGACCGATACAGACAGGTAGAATGATAATACCTTTAGAGGACCTTCCCTCATCATAAGCTTTGATATTTATCCTCCTTGTGACATCAATGATTGATTCTAAATAGCCCAGTTGCTTGATTAACTTTAGAGTACATATGTTTAACCCAGCTCCACCATCAACAAGGACCCTATGGATAGGGATTTTGTGGACCTAGACAAGTAAATGCAAAGGATCATTATGAAAGGGTTTATGCGGCGGTACATCATGGTCCGTGAATGTGGCATGTTTGTTAGCAGCTATATAGTTAACCATCCTTTTGAAGCTCTCAGGTGTTATGTCCCTTGGGATAGCTGCATTTTGAAGGGCTTGGTCAAGTGCCAGTTTATGTTGCAGAGATATGTGCTATAGGTCAAACATGGAGATCTGGGTAGGTGTGCACTTTAGTTGGTCCACTATGCTTGTCTGTGGATATGAGTTTGCTTCAGGGTTGGCAGGTACAGTAGGTGAGGATGGTAATCATTGCAAGATGACTTTGGTGTGATGCATTGTTATAGCACAATTTTTACCTTGGTCTTTGATAGTGATTGTAGCCACATGGCTATATGAAGGATTGAGGCAATTGATAACATTATCATTGTTGGCATATGTATAGTTGACTTGTTTTGCTTGTCCACTAGACCCGAAAGCTTTTCCCTTGTTGTGATCATGAAAGGTATTGTTGAATATAGTGTGATCAGTTGGGCCTTTGGTTTGGGTATTCGTCACATCGATGACCCTTGTGTCAATCAGATCTTGGATAGTGTGTTTAATTAGTAATAGTTAGATGTTTTGTGCCCTTTCACCCGATGAAACTCGCATAAATCTTTGTCATTATTCCACCTTAGTTTAGTTTCATCTTGTTCAAAGTCCCTAATTTCTAGGAGAGTGATAGTGTTTGATTGTATCAACTTGCGTAAAGCTGATTCTATCAGCTCTCCCAATGGTGTGAAATCTTGTTGCTGGAATTGAAACTGTGGTCTGCGTTGATTCTGTTGCTGACTATTTGACATAGCGGCCACTTGTACAGGATGAGGTTGGTTTTGGGTGTATGCTTGTTGAGTAGGCCCTGTGGGTTTTTGGTTGGCCACAGGTGTGCCTTGCAGTGACACCTTGGGTTGTGCATAGTTGACTATCTTCACATCAATGACACCATCGCTAGTAACATTTTTGTTTTTGTTCCACCACTTAGCTTTGTCCATTGCATTTTTGTTTGTGTGGGATTTGCAAGGATTCCTCATTTGACTAAGTTCTTCTCACAACAAACTCCTCATTTGATGAGTTGTGTGAATTTCAGAGCTAACTGTAACTCTGTTGTGAATGACATGTCTGGAATTAGATTGTCAACAAACATGACTATTAGGTCTTGTTCGGGCACATCATATGTTATGCGGTTTTCCATATTCCTCCATCTCTGTAGGAACTTCACAAAAGACTCTCCATCCTTCTATTTGATATCACAAAGGTCCTTGATGCTGACCTTGCACTTGATTATGATGGAAGTGAGCTATGAACTTTTTAGCTAGTTCACCCCAAGACTGAATTCCATGAGGTAAATGCGAGAACCATTCCATTGCTGGTCCGACCAACCTTTGTGGGAACAATTGTATTAAATATGTTTCATCATGGGAGACTTCAATGAGACTAGCAAAAAACTCTCGAATATGTTCAATAGGGTTGGTATTGCCCATATATTTGTCAAATTTAGGTACCGAGAAGTGATTTGGGAACAGAGACATATGGAGATAATGATCAAAGGGGTATGGGTATAAATCCTCTACGGTGTTGATTTTGCATGTCCATCATTTGGGTTTGAAGGGTTTGCACTTGTTGCATTAACATGTTCATTTGATATTGAGGTTGATGTGTGAGGACGTTCCTCTATGTTGTAGTGGGTATGAGACTGCGCCTCTATGTCCCTTGAGTAGGAACATAGGATTTCATCCTGGGGACTTGATATTGATTTCCCACTAAGTGATTTGTAAATGGGGGCACATGGGTAGCCCATGGTGTGCTTTGATGAGTTTTTTGTTGTTATTGAAACTGGGGTTGATACTACTGGGGTTGATATTGCTGCTGCTGAGGTTGGATTTGAGGCAACTGAAGCTGGGTTGCTATTGCGGGGGTGGGATTTGAGGCAAATGAAGCTGGGGTTACTATTGCGAGGTTTGGAATTAAGGCAACTGAAGCTAAGGTTGCTATTGTGAGGGTTGGAATTGAGGCAATTGAAGCTGGGGTTGCTATTGTGGAGGTTGGAATTGAGGCAATTGAAGCTGGGGTTGCTATTGTGGAAGTTGGATTGATGTTAGAATTGGCAAATATGTAGCCTTGGGTGGGCATTGAATGTAAGTCATACCTACAGAGATGGATCCCTGTGGGCATGAGGTGTTGATCCCAAGACTAGTATGAATTGACTGCAGCAGTGACATAGTTTCAGAATAGTTGGTGTTTGGTGGGATGGAAGGCATAGAATGAGAGCTTGTTTTTCTTGGCCATAAGACCAAAGGTGGAGGCATACTAGTGACCATGGGTGCACTTAGTTGCGAGCCTGTCATGCTTTGAGTGGAAGATGTGCTGGCCTGGGTCAGGTCATTGGTTTGACTTGGTGGAAAGATTTGAGATACAATAGGTAGTATCTGAGGAGGCTGAGTAGTGTTTTGACCCGTGAGAGGATTTTCAGGCCATATGGTTGATACACTAAATTTAGCAGGGAGTTTGACTCCCTTCTTTATTATCATGGCTAAGTAATGTTTAGGGTTCCTCTGTACAAAATCATCAACTACTTTCATGGAGTAAGCATCTTGCTCCACATCTTCAAGCTCTGCTTTTGTGATATCTTGGAAAAAGGCTGCCCCACGGGGTTGTTCAATAAATAGAGCAGAACTAGTGTTCACGAAAGGAGCGTTCTCTTGCTTTGTTTCCCAAGTGGGGAATCTATTGATATATGACTCATCAGGTTGTGTTCTAGCCTTAGACCTTGTGTAAGGCCCTCCATGAGCTGTTTGAGACATAGTGTGGTTCAGGTTTTGTAACTAAAACAAGTGATATAAAGCAAACAAGGAAGAAAATCCTTTCTAAGGAAGTCCGAGTTATGTTTTGGACAAGGGTAATTCTAAGGACAGATTTTGATATAGCTTGATCTCAAAGTGGTGATGATAAAAAGATAAGATTTTCTGACCTTTGTCTAAGACAAAGTCACTTTGATAAAGATGATGATGTTTGCTATGATGTGATCAAGGTATTTTGAGTCTGAGCTTTTGAACTAACAATGTTTTTGACACTAATTGTGCTTTACAAAGAAGGGATGATCTTTAATGTTTAGAGATTCACACAATGTTCTTCGCATTTTCCTGGGATAGACACTAGTTTTGGACACCAAATGAAGAGTTCTTTCAAGGTTTTTTAGGTCAAACCAGGAATAAAGTATCTCTGGTCAATTACGGTACAAATCCACTGATTGCGGTAAAGTAAATGGTCGATTACAGTAGTTTATCATCGATTGTGGTAGTTTATCATCGATTGCGGTAATAAACACCACGATTGCAGCAATAAACAAGTTAATTGCGACAGACTTCCTTCAATTGTAGTAAATGAGAAACAATCTTAAAAAGGACTAAAAGATGGGTATCACTGCTTGACAATTTTGAATTTTTTTGGAACAATGCTTCTGATTTGCAAGATAGTTGACATTGACAACCCTAGACTTTAACATGTTTGACTCATTTTGACAGTTTGGATGATTTGTTTTGCATTTTTTAGAAACTGATCAAAGGAACAAGCACGACAGACACTGTGTTTTGAAGAATGAAGACTGAAAATGTGTACATTCTACAACTTTTTTAAGTTACAAGGTTATCATGAAGTCTCAACAATGAACAGTCAGATTAATCTAGGTCAATGGCTTCAGAATACAATGTTATAGGCCCAATGCTTGGATGTTCGTTAGCTCACACAATAATTGTCATGCTACTAGGACACGAAGGTCCATGACATAGGTGCCCATGTTTTTGCCATTTTCAGGTATTGTTGTCATGGAGTGAAGATCTCTTTCACTACACAAATATCGTGGGACACATATGTTGGGGATCTTGGGGGGAAATTTTGCAACCCCTTGCACTATAATAAGGTACTTGTTCGGAGGTAAAATAGGTTGGCCTCTAATTAATCAAGGTTGTAGTAAGGGTCTGTGGTGTCTCTCTAATCCATTTGTACGTGTGTGAATCAATTAAGAGCCTAGTTGATCATGCTGGCTCCTTATGGATATTCACCCGATCCAAAATATCACCAACACACCTCGCCCAAGCTTGGCTAGATAAGACAGAACTTTGGTTCGCACATTGTTTATATACCGATCAGAAGGATTACCGGTTTAAGGTTGTTCTCCAAGGAAGAAGCACATTCCCCGGATAGGCCTTTCTAAAAAAGTATAAAGGTTTGTAATCTAATAGTTTGTGCAAGTGCACCCAAAACTCAAGACACAAGGTAAATCGATTAAGCTCCAAAAGTTTGAAATGTGAACTAAGCTACACCACCATACAAGCACAAGTGTTCAATTTTAAGCCCAAAAGTAGGTGTTGATTGCTTGTTCAATTTTAATGCACCAAATCAAGAAATTCTTTTCCTTGTTCAATTTTAGTCCCCACGTCAATTTTAAGCCCAATTTTGAAATGTGAGATGTAAGATGTGTGACAAACACTGTTCTTTTTAAACCTAAATCGACAAGTGAATGAATTTTAAGTTGTATTGTTATCTTGCCTCCTTGATTTGTACTTATCAAAGAAAGTGTTTAGTATCTTCAGAAATGAAAGCTTTCAATTCGAAACAGCAAAATATCTGAAAACTCTAGGATTGTTGAGATTGCTGAAATTAATGGTGACTTTATACTTACCTGTGAATCTCTTAATTGAATCAATGTACCTCGTGTTTGCTTCGCTTTGATCGTTAGCTATGATTGTGAGAATAGGCCTTTGTTGTGATCAACAGTTGATGGTTCTCCTTCTGACAACTCTTAATGCTCTAGCACCTGGTATGCGTATGATTATTCTCTTGGCCATTAGTCATTTTCTCAATCCCAAGAAATCAAGAAAGAACACACAAAAAGAAAACTTTTTCAAAGATCTTTCTTTTTTTGAAAATATTTCTCAGAAAAAATAAAATAATAGAAAATAAAGTCCCTGTATAATTTCAAGACCTTTCCAAAAATGTAACTTTTTTGATAAGAAATGCTGATTTATGTCCAAAATTAAATTTTTATGAAATATCATAAAAAAATTATAAAAAATCGTAAAAAATTCAAAAAAATTCTGAATTTTGTATTGTAGCATTCTTATGTCAAAGGGTACCTGCAAAATTTTTTTAGATCATAATTCCTTAATTTGTGCCCTAGGGACCCATTTTATCATAAAAGACCAGTTTGGAAAGATCTATTATTTTTGTAAAATAATTTCACAGGAATTAAAATCACAGAGAATAGACCCCCTCTATAATTTCAATAGCTTTCCAAAAATGTAACTTTTTTGATAAGAAATGCTGATTTGTGTCCAAAATTAAATTTTTATGAAATATAATAAAAAAATTATAAAAAATTGTAAAAAATTCAGAAAATCTTAATTTTGTACTATAGCTTTCTTATGTCAAAGGGTACTTGCAAATTTTTTTTTAGATCATAATTCTTTAATTTGTGCCCTAGGGATCCATTTTATCATAAAAGATCAGTTTGAAAAGATCTGTTATTTTTGCAAAATAATTTCATAGAAATTAAAATAACAGAGAATAAAACCCCTCTATAATTTCAACACCTTTCCAAAAATGTAATTTTATTGAAAAGACACTTTGATTTGTGCCCAGAAATGATTTTTTATGAAATATCACAGAAAAATTATAAAAAAACTCAGAAAAATCTGAATTTTTGTTTGGGGCCTCCTTAGATTAGTGTCAACCTAAAAAAATAATTTCATAAAATAATTTCATGTGGTTTGAAAGATATGACCAAATTTCATGTGGGCTGTAAGTTCACGTCGGGTTCGCCAAAATGTACGCCTCTTCTTCATGATTCATGGTTCCCAAGCTTTCAAAAGGCAAGGGTTAGTAGTAAAGGTTTAACAAATGATATAAATCCAATACACAAATACTACTAAAATGAATAACTCGAAGCATAACCAATAAAATGTACAAGCACAAGAAACGAAAAAAAATAAATGCAAACCTCGAAGCACTTGAAGCTTCTATTGTCTCTCTCTAGTCCTTCCGAAACGCTATTCTTGATGCTCAACTATTGGTGTGGGAAGCGTCTATGACTTGAGAAGTGTCGAGAATTTGCTAATTGAAATGTGTGTGTGATCACAAAATGGCTTTAATGCTACAACCAAACTGACATAGTAATGGCGCACGAGAGCTTGAAATCCTAGATCCTTCAAATGGTTATGAAGGGTTTAATATATAGGAATTGGGGATGAAATGAATGGTTGAGATCAATCCCAGAGATAGAGAGATGAACGGTTGAGATCAAAGGGAACTGGAGAAGCCATTAGTAAACTCCACCTCTTCAATTTGTAAAGAGGAGACAGAGTTTGGTTGACTGAAGAGCTAATTGTGAGTTACCTTTTTAAATTGAAGAGGTGGGTGAAGTTACCCATGTGGACTGGAGAGGTGGGTGAAGTTACCCATGTGGACTAGAGAGATGGGTGGAGTAACCCATGTGATCTGATTGGAGTTATCTCTTTGAAATAAATGAATATTTAATTTATTTATTTAATTAAAGTTTCCAACATGTGAGATAATTGAATTCTTTTTGATTTAGAATTGCTTTATTGAATGAAATTAAATTAATTTAATTGGAAGAATTTGATTAGTAAGTTTAAATATTTGAATTTAACCTATAGGAGATTGAACTTAATTAATTAATTAATGGTAATTAATCAATTAAGGTTAATTAATTAAATAAAATTAATTATTTAATTAATTTTGGAAATTTGATTAGATGATTTGGGGAATGAATTTAGAGGAAAATAGATGATTAATTAATGATTAAAAAACCATTAATTAATAGATGAAAATTAGTGTTTTTAATGTAAATTCGCAAGCCTGTCCATTTTCGGGTGTCTACAGATTCTATCGGTTAATGAGGAGAAACAAGAAAAACCAGGGGAAACCGATGAACAAGGCACCATCTGTGAAGAGAAACATGAGCAAAAATCAGATTCTGAGGCAACTGAGTCTGATACACCTCCACCTCCTACAAAGAAACATAGAACAAGGAGACAAACTGCAAAGACTGATACCACACCCCTATAGAAAGGTCAAGTGAGGACCTACAAGAGGAAGCAACAAACAAAGGAGAAAAATGTGAAGGAAACACCTACAAAAAGGAGGAAAAGAATGGTCAGGACCAAAGCTGACATTGAAGATTCCAAAGAGGATGAACCTGATGTAAGTAAGAAAAGTTTTCTTACTAGAATAATTGATGAAATTGCTGAGTCAATTGCTACTACCGGTACAATGACTGATAGAAAGATTAGACAATGGGATAAACTTGATCCAGAGGACCAAAAAAAGATACAAGATGCAATAATCAGGGCAACAGTCAAGTTTAAATATGTACTAGTAGAATTTATAAGCCAAATACCCAAAGAGCTGGGTAACAGAATTTCACAACAATGGTCATATGCTCTACACACAAAAAAGGAAGCAAGGGAGAGAGTACTTGTCACACTTATGCCTCCTAAATCAAAGATGGAAGAGATCAAAGAAATAATGAAGAAGCACTCAAGTAAATTTGTAGCTAAGATTAGAGCTTACAAAGAGCTTGAAGATAAGTTTATAGAGTTGGATAACATGACCGAGACCAAATGGAGACAACTCTTAGATCTACCTGTAGAGTTAACAAGTCATGAGAATTAATTATTTCTCATCGATGCACCTCATGTAGAGGAGGAGAAAGATAAGGCAAGTCCTAAGCACATTGCTTTGGACAATGTAGATAATGCCGAGCCAGTTGAATTACACAAAGTCATGGATGATATTGACATTAAAGACATCACTCAGCATGATTCAGATCCTCAGAAAGAAGATGATGTAATTTTTATATCTCTTAAGGATCAAATCAAGCAACAACAAATGGAGACCCAAGAAAATAAAGACATGGATGTTGCTGATGAAATATGGCAGGACACATTGATTATTGACATCACATGACTAGACCCTGCCGATCAACTACAAAAAGATGAAGATGTCACTGCTCAACAGGATCAAACCGATGAGCAGGACACAACACTATATGCAACTCAAGTAAGCATGCAGAGTAACATGCCAGTATTGATGAAGGCAATAAATCTGCTAGAAGGCAATGAAGAATCAAGTGCAGTAGATTCAAGCATACCTAAAGATAAGGGTGATGCAGATACAAAGGACACAACTGATACAACAAATGATACAACTACAGAACAAGCTGAAAATGATGATCAGAAAGATAAGTCTACTAATCTGAATAAGGAAGAGGATAAGCAAGTAGAAGAGGAAAAGCATAAGGAAAAGGGTGAAGAGGAAAAAATAGATGCCTAGGAGAAGAAAATAGAAGAGAAATCTGCAGAGACAACCAAGGTTGATGAAGAGACATTCACCAAACTGATAGGTGAACCCCGAGCATAAAACACAAGAAGCATCATCTACAAAGCCTACACCGAGTGCCTTTGAAAATACAAATGAACTAGCAATGGTAGTTCATACATCTGTGTCCACACAAATCTCAAGGAAGAAGAAGAAAAAGCATAAGAATCCAGTTACTCTAGATAAAATCATTGAGATTCTAGTATGTGATCCCAGGACATTGGATCCTACTGAATTGAAAAAGTATGCAAGACTTTGTGAAAGAAAATCAATGCAGGACAAGTTGAGAGAAGCCACCAAGGAAGCTAAGGAACTTGAAGTTGCAAGAGGAATACTTCAATTGCAAGAGGAATACTTCAACAAATTTTACTTGATGTAGATGTTGATCAAATAGCCCCAATGCTTGATCAATTAGTGGTTCTCACAGATGTAATCACATCTTAGAACATAGATGTTGAGAAGGTCATGGAAGAAAGACTTGAACAGAAATATGAGTTCAAGTTAGCTGAAAAGATAAGCCAAGAAGTGGAATTGCAAAAGGTAAACCTTTCTAAACTAGTTAGCACAATAGATCCAATAATCTCAGAAGCTATAACCTTGATACAAAATTTATGCATGCTAGATCAACTCACCAAGGAGTATACCGAAAAGATAGCACAAATAGATGCTAATCTTCAAACAAGTGCACAAAGTCTCACAAATAGTGAAGAGGCAATCAAATTGCACAATGAGCAGCTCAAGCAAGCTCAAAAGCTGAGACAAGACATTCAGATTGTAGAGAAATTTTTTAGAGACGATGTAAATGAGCTTCAAGCACAACTCTTACCGACACTCTCATTATTGCAACAACATATGACAGAGGCAAGAGCACTAATTGCCACCCCAGAAATGTCTGTCCTAGACATCATTTATGATATGCATGCACAAATTGAGCTAGAGAACATGACACTAGAACTCCTCAAAGAAAGATGGGAGAAAATGCTCGAAGATATCAAGAACACCCATTCACATATTCTTGACACATTGTAAGTTACACATTTTTGACAACTTATAAATTGTACATTTTTATCATGAGCATCAAATAAAGGGGGAAATGATATGTACAGTCAACAGTAAAAGGGGAAATGAAGGATGAAATGATTTGTATAGTCAGTCATTTGAAAGAGAAAAGAACAGGGGAATGTATAGTATAAAGGCAAGTATACATGTACATATACTTATACTATACCGATGCATATATTTAGGGGGAGTCATATAATGACAAGGATATATACATGGTGTATATACTAAACACTTTAGTATTATGCACATATCATTTTTTGATACTAATGTCAAAGGGGGAGATTGAAGACATTATATTTTTTCATTAGTATATGTAAGAAAAAACATGATCTACATCATTGGTTACACTACACCAACAGATAGGGCACAACACCACCAGACACCAAGGTTACCCGATACTGCCAAGTACAAAGCATCTCGACAAATACTAGTCAGTGTTACCCGATGACAAAAAGGACAAGGGAACCCGATGAGTAACCAACAGTGCAACCCGACGAGTAATCAAAGAGTGGAACTCGATAGATGAAGGGAACCTGACAATCAGTTCAATGAAGGAACACCGATAGAATTTTAGTTCAACCCGATGATCAAGAAACAACATTCAGTTACATCCCACAAAAAGTGGACCTAACTTTCCATGTTAGATAAATCACCGAAGTTTATATTTAGCTTCTTGATTTGTTTTAAATCCATTATGTGCGGAGAAAGCAATGCAATTATTATTGTTTTAATTAGTTTAACTATTTTAAAACATGAAAACTAAAAGATCAAGGTCAAGTTGTATACCTTGGATCAAGAGTTAACATTGTAATGCGTGATTCTAGAATAGGTCAAATACTTGTATAAATATATGCTTAATCTATTGTGAACATGTTGTTCGATGATGATTGTATCCACTGAGAGCATCTAAGGATTAATAAGAGAATTCATGCAGAAGGATAAAAAATCATCAATTCAGTTTCAAGAACAGAACACAGGCTACCGACAAGCAGGAAAAGGTATTAATCAATCACTATGGGTGATATTCATATTCTATGAGATTTAATGGATCTATGAACAACAATTACAAATTACATACAGTCAGGTCAAACATATTTTACTCATTCTAACAAGTGTAGTACAGTTAAGAAATCCTTTCAAGAAAGGTGGACCTAACAGTCCTATTGTAAATCTCTTAACCAAGTGCACACTTCATTAGTGTTGCTAAAGCTCTTAACAGAGTAGATCTTAATAGGTCTCCACTTTAATACTCCTAACATCGTAGATCATCATAAGTGATCAATTATAAGCCTTTAATGACTCCCTTCCATTCTGCAGATAGTGAAGTTTTGTGGGTGCCATCCCCACCGCAGTTTTTACTTCCTAACATGAGTTTTTTGCGATATCATATCTTGTGTTATGTGTTTATTATTTTCATGAATGTTTCTATGAATGTTGCATACAATTAAGTTTATGAACTAATACTATATGCATAAGAAAGAACATCAGATATTGTCAGTAATACAATAAAGATTGTTTACTAATGATGAATGGTGAAAAGTGTTAAAAGTTTTAGAGGTACTGATTCACCCCTCCCCTCTCATTACTACTTCTCATTAATCCCAACAAATATCACCTCACAAGTCCAAAATACTGGGTCAGGCAGATACTCCCCCCAGATGGATTGCAAGTAGAGAATGGCAATGGGTAGGCCCATTGACTATATTAAGATATCTAGGCATTCCGTTTGCTATTGAACCCTCTATTAATGACATGTGGTTATGGATTAATAAAAAAATAGAGAACAAGCACCTCAAATGGCAGTCCCAAATGTTATCCTTGGCTGGCAAAGCCCAAGCTGTCCAAAAGGTTTTGTCTTCACATGTAGTGTACTATGCATCCTCATGGATGATGGCCAGTAGTTAAATAAATAAACTTGAAAAAACTCTAAGAGATTTCTTGTGGTCTGATGGGATGGGAAATAGGAAGACACTGTACAAAATGGGAATGGTGCTGCATACCAAAAAAAATGGGAGGACTTGGCTTAAGGGATCTTAAGACTCAAGGACTTGCACTGGCAGCTAAATGGATCCTAAAGGCTCTTAGAGGGAATTAACCATGGAAAGTTCTTGTGAGAAATAACATTGGGAAATCTAAGATAAAAAAGGCAAAAACTGGAATAACACCTCGATTTATGATCTAATGTTTGGAGATGTTGAGATCTAAATATTTGGATCTAAGGTTTTTTACACCATTTGGAAGGCATGGTGTCAGGTCAGGTCTTAGATTTGTTCAAGAAATGTTATTGACAACAATCCTTCCTATGCAATTTTGGATAGATCCATTTGGAGGGGGATCTACCTAAATGAAAAACCTCTAGCTTTAACCCAATGTTGTTCAACAAAGAGCTGGGATAATACAGGTCCTAGGAGCTCCATAGATGGATGGGGAGACACATAGTCAATATTTCATGAATCTTTTTGATATATACTGATAATCTTGTAAATGTGTAACGGTAATAGGTAGGACTTGGTAATATATAACAACAAGTACTCTGCTGTTGTTAACTTGCTATACTTGTAAATCTTCCAGTTGATACACTACTTCAATATTAAAAAAAAAATCCAAATTTCATAATTCATGTTTTGTCTTGTTTCCTAGGTGAGAGAATTCAACGCTTCATTTTTTTTTGGATTCATCTAGAACTCGCTTTGGATATTTCTACAAAATCTATTTATTTTTCATGATTGGGGCAATTAGTGCCTTGTCATCGATCTCCATGAAAGATGGATAGATAGAGGATAGAAAGGTTAGCTCAATGCTCTCAAACTATCTGTTGCATGCAGACACTTGCACCATTTCTATAATCTAGCTAAATCAGTTATACTTTCATAATTATTTGTGAGGGTAAGGAAATATTTAGAAATGGTGTGGTTGCAAGGATAACTTTGATAGATTTGAGAAGCAAATGTTAATAGAACTTTACATTGTTGGGTCTTTTAGTATATGTCTGATATAACTATCTTACCTATTACCAGCTGGTAATTATACTTGGTAATTACCCTATTTAATGGAAATGTATAAATAATCCTAATTTTATAAGATCAATATTTCAAATATTCATTTTGTTCCAACACTATCAGCAAAAAAAATTTGTAACACTAACAAGCCAAAATTAGTTGAACATCAATGCATTGCACTAACATCTAAGTGCAAGCCAAATGAACTGTTGGAATGATAGTATGTCATGAGATAAATACAAAAATTATATTAACTAAATTTGAAGCTAAAGAAACACAAAAATTAGAAGACTCAAGTTGGGATCAAGGGAGAGATAAGGCACTCCATAATTTTAGCCCAAGGCACTATGAAATGGGAATCAAAATGAGTAAAATAGAAATAAAAATGATGGAGATGCAATCCTAAGAAAGGATGATTCCACATAGACAAAACAAAAATGGTTAGATGTGATATTCAAAGAGGCATGGTAAGTTAGCATGTAATCTAGATCCTAAACAATATTAGATCATCCTATTGATGATACTCAAAGAGGCATGGTAAGTTAGCATGTTATCTGAAAAACAATGGGCTTATTTATACAACTGAAAATTATCTGTTAATACCAGCATGACTATATATACAGTAAGAATCCTTGATAACCAGATTATGGGATGTTTTGACTGTGTATTTTATATGTTTTAAGGAGCCTGAGAAACAAAGAACATCAACACACTCATCTATAAATCACCAATTAGGATTTTGATATTGAACATTGCAGAGATTACCTAAGTTGGCTTGAAAAACATGAGATTTAAGCCCCTATCAGCCATTGTCCACACTCCAACTGAAAATGCCAGGCTGAAAACAATCCCAAGTATGCCAAGACCCCAATTCAAGTAACAGATAAAAGTGTATTTTTCAGGCTTCTTGATAGAAATCCACATAAAACATGGGTATGCAAAAGTCACTGGCAGGGTAAGACCTCCTAAAAGACTTGCAAGGATGGAAAGAAATGGAAGTGAAACCCCAATGAAGAATTAAATGAAATCATAGAACACTCAAAATCTAGCACTGACCCAAAGAGAAGATGGCTTGTTGGTTCTACTAGTATATCCTACTTCAGAACTATAAAAAACTGGCATAGAATAGATCTAAAAGCTACTGAGACAATTGAACACAACCAATAAGAAAGTTGTTGTTAAAAGCCCCATTGAAATATCCTAGTTGTGAATAGAATATAAATCATTTAAAATCCCTTCGTGTCTGAGATAATAATTCTAGCAAAGCCCCATCGGTAAACTCTATCAGGAAACCTCACCTTCCAAAAAAGAAACAGATGTACGACTAGGGAAAGAATACAGACAAAAACTAAAAATTATCAAAACTAAAAAAATGGAACATAAATGCATACCTATGAGTGTTGTGGTAGCGGATAGGGGTGAGCATCTATAGTTGAGAAGATAAAGGCAATGGTACAATATCATAGCCCAAGTGGTTCGAGTCAACAACAAAGTCTGTTAAATGTCCATTATCACATCGTTGTGTATTGTCGGGAAAAAGGAGCTGCGCCAATGAGAATATAGTAATTTTCAATCTGAAAATTCATTTTAATAGGCAATAATGAAATGACCATAGAATAGTGGGAATGTTTTTCATTTTTCACAGTTTTTGAAGCAGAATGTATTGCAAAACAGATGCCTGAAAACATAAGTCCCCACCTTAGACGACAGGGACTAACAATTCTTATAAATGGAGTCGAAGGCCAAGATCTTGGAGCGGGTGATATAGATTTTACCTGTGCCCTCACCGACCTCTGTGCCCTCACTTCTTCCACCCTTCATGCCCTCTGTGGTCTCTGAAATGCGTAAGGAAACATAATGAAATGATATCTTTTTTTTTAAAGTAATGCCCATGTTCGTCAAACTTTTGACGAACACCATGTTCGCTGAAAGTTTGACGAACACGTGCATTACTTTAAAAAAAAGAAAAATTTCCTTTATAATCTGACCAAGACAACTAAATATAATGCCTCATCAAAAATTTAGGTTGAAAATAGGGGTTAAATATACTAGTATAATCTCTTGGTAGGATTTGATGTTTCTTTGTGGTCGGGTCTCCTGCCTATCTTGGAAGAAGAATATTATTCCTTCAAGGATGTGTATCCTTCATATGACACCAGTCCATTAAATTTACAAGGATTATTTGGTACTCTTTTGGATTCCCCAAGACATGCATTTTTTTTTTCAAATAGACTAGGGAAAAATTATTACCTGGATGATTTATATTCAGTTCTAGCTATTTTCTTGAAGGCACATGATAATGACCCTGCTATGAAGAAGTGATCCTTTGGATTTTTTGGTAGATTTGGTTCCTTTATTGGACATTTTTCATGAGATATTTTCCATGCATTGTTGGGGAAATTTTCTAAACTTTGGCTATGGGATGACATTTCTATATAAGGAATTGGCTAAGTAAGCCTATGCGTTAGGCATTCTAGGTTAGTTTAGGTGGGTCTGTGTAATATGGTCCTATATGGACACTTTGTAATACATGTTGGTTTTGAATAATAAAAGGGAGCTATCCCCTTATGATAACACTTAAAAAAAAAGAAAAAAACAATATTATAATAATAATGATTTATGCATGCAACTAAAACTAGATCTTTATAGTAAAGGTTTTGCAAAAAAAAAGAGTATGTGAAATTAGAGTGAAAGCTCCATGTACAATAATTTTAATCACTATTTTAAAATCAATTGCTACCTATTATAATAATAAATATATAATTATAATAACTATACACATATTAATTGTTAACTAATTCAACATAATTCTAATTACTATAACTCTAAAAATTTAATTTTTATAAGGTTTGAGTGTGATGGGAAGGATACTTATGTGTCATTTCATCTATACATCGACTAGGGTTTCTAAAAAATCATAGTGTTGTGATGCTTCTTGATGAGACTTGATGATTTATCTTGGGCTTAAATATGATAAGTGAGGTTTTTGGGCTCCTTTAAAGATAAATGGGGCTTTCTTGGAGGTGGTGACAATCATGCTTATAGTTCCTTTATGGTTTTTTGCCTGGAAAGGGATAAGGTTTGGTATGGTAGATCAAGTGGTTTTGTGCGCTCTTTGCATTCTGATGGTCAAGATGTAGGATTGAAAATTGATTGCGAGACTGATCCTCTTTCATAGAGAATGCAAAGGGAGGATTTTACGGGTTTTAAAAAGGGAAAAACCTCTTTTATTTTTATTAGCAGTGGTTGAAATCTAAGCTTATTTAGGTTGGGAATGGAAATATGGACAGAAACAACAAGGAGTAATGCGGTTTTAGGGGGAGAAGAGATTTCAAAACAAATATTTGGGCTCCACCGACATGAAGATGAGATAACGAGTATATTTTGCAATTAACAATTAAAGATTGGATTAATTAGGCAATTTAGGGGCCTATAGCCGAGCCTAAATGATATTCATAAGTGGATTTCTGAGAACTAGAAGTCTATATTGGACAAGTGCGTTCAAATCTATCCTGTAGCCAAAGGATTTTTCACTGTTGTTTTAAAACAAGTTTAGGATAGAAATAAGATTTTATGTGATTTCCACTAGAATTGGGAGGAAAAGTATTTATTATTTTTGGATCCCTGATATCCAACTTTTTGTCCTGTTATCAAAGTTTTTGACAAGGTTCTTCTCTAGGTGAGACTTCCTAACCTTCCTTTACATTTATGGTTTGATTCCTACTTTGAGGCTATAGTAAATTATTTAGGTAAATTTTTATGGTAGATGAAAGTTAAGGTGGATATGTTAAGGTGTGCTTGAATAAATCACGCTTAAAACTTCAAAAGGTTGTTGGGTAAAACCTTTGGATTATGAGGGGGTTATTTTTAGATGTAGAAGATGCTTTCAAATAGGGAATATGTATAGTCAATGTACTAAATAGAGGTTAGAAAATACTACTTACTAGTGGGAAAATGTCCCCCCCATTCATTATATGGAGAAGAAGGGAGAGAACAAAGAGAGTTATTCACAGGTTGCAAATGGAGAAGTTTCGCAATGACCTTTGGGTTTCTAATAAGGCCATGCAACCATTATTGAATAGTGTTAATTTTGTTAATGGTGGTTGTGAAAAAGAGTTTAAGAATAAGAATGGAACTGTAAAACTAGAGGGAAAGGATAAAAATAGGCATGTGGGGTCTTGAGACAAGGGGGGTGAACCTTTAATGAGAGGTAAAAAACAGCAAGGTGAGTGTATCTCAATAAATATGATGATGATTCCTCAGGTTATTTCTATGGAGTGGAAGAAAGAGAAAACTAGGGTGGAAGATGGTTGAGAAATTGTGAAAGGAAAAAAAGAAAAGAAAATGAAGAAATCCTTTGATATGATCCTTCGTTCTTAGACTAAGGGAGGAACTCGCATTAGTCTTGGTTATTGACTGGCTTTTAGGTCATGGAGTACACATTTTTGGTTTAGATATGTTAATGGAATTTTATTGTGTTTCTCTTTCTTTAGGAAGGTGGCTTTCATAGATGTAATCACCCCTAGACTAGGCTAGCATCATTTTAGATTTGATAATAAAAATCCAAAACTTCTCACTGATAAAAAATTAATAAAAAATAATTATTATAACTAGTATCACGTATCATTATACATTTAATAATTAATCTATTTTATAAGAATAATATACATATAATAATAACTTATTATAATATTAATTATTAATAACATCTATTATTATTTATAGTAATTATTCTATGATTTATTATTATTAATATTAATATTAATATTATTTTTATTTTTATTTTTATTATTATTATTATTATTATTTGTTTAGTAATACACAACAGTGCTGCGAGGAAATTTCTATTAATAGTTATAAAAAATTACATATGGTATGTTTGAGAACAAAGCAAAGCTCTAGGATCCAAACTTAATACATCAAAAACCAATATAATGGAAGACCACACTGCTACTAATATAAGAGATAATTATCCTACTCATTTTGGGTTCAAACAAAATGCCATGTCGCCAAATTAGAACCAAAATCCTTGAAAAATCTACATAATCATAGCTATTGTCATGATTTTCCTATAACTGACTATATTAACATATAATATGACCATCAAGATATCATATACAGAGTAGTATGAGAAATATAGAGACCTATATAATATTCAAGAGTTCATAAGGGCCATCCCTATGTCCTCCTAAGGTGGAATGGTATGAAGACTAGCATTGTCACGACTCAGGCCAAAAGGATCTTTTGCCTCATCACCTATATTCCCTCCTTATTCTATGATTTCCATGTCAAGTTCATCACCATCATATCCACTACTGATCCCTTTCTCTCTTATAGTCCTTAATCCAGTCTCTACCCTCATTAACCTTCAAACCCAATAATTTTTGCAAGAAGCGCATAACACCTATGAATCAAAATCTTTCTTGACTCAATGACATTCACAAAAACCCATATTAGAATTGGCATTCTTTGGACCTTACAAACCCCATGGAGAACTACAAAATAGTCCTTTGGAAAGGGAATATGGAGATTATTATCAATATTGGCTATTACTAAGTCAATTTTTCCCCAAAAAGAACCATTGAAGAGCCTTTAACACAAATGTGTGGTTGTCAACTTTAATTCCCTAGTTGAGATGATGGAGGATAGGAATACAAAAAATTATGTCCGTATTAACCTTATACCTGTATTTCACCATCATGCAATCTTCACCTTGATTTTTTTTTACTACATGGATGATTAGGGGGTGGGAGTAATTCATAACAACCTTGAGTCACTTGTCTTTTATTTCCCCTAAAAAGGGCAAATCCATGGATTTGATGAAGATATGTAGTGTAAGGACTATGGAAAATGTAGATGTAGATCACAAAGGATAATGAAAATATAATATCTATGTATGAATTTATAGAAATGCCACTTCAGATTCCCAAATTTTTAGGGATAACTATCATAAATGTAGCATAAATGAGGAGCAAGTTGAATTCCTTGGAGTCTTGATTCATGTCTAATCTAAATATATTGTTAATAATTCAATTACTTGGCATATTCCATTTGTCTATTGGCATATATGAAGAGTAGTTAATAATTTTAAGAGTTTTTACCATTCATTGAATGAAATATTTAGACATACTTGGGTTGAGAAGAATGGTTGCAAATAAATCTATACATCTCCTCGAATTGTCATTGACACATGTCATCAATACATCTTATGGGAACTGTTGGTGCCCAAAAATGATGGTTTGGATTTCGTATGGACTTGCCAATCCAATGTTGGGATACCCAATTATTTTTGCCAACTAATAAGTTCAACCAAATAGAGGTTTGAACTTCTACAATTCTAGCTCTGTAAAGCCAAGGTTGGTAGGCCTATGCCTTAACCAAATCTGTTGATTCAAAGGCTTTTTATAACATATAACTAAATATAAAACTTTTGGATTCTGTCAAGGTGGCAAATAAACTTGAGAGGAATAAAATTGTAAGTATCTCAATCAATAGTATATTGAATGTTGCAAAAACTGAAATGTGTTGATTAATAGTAAATGTTTGACAAAAGGTATATAAAATGAAATATATCAAAGAAATTAAATATCACAAACTTTTAACAATGAGCTCAATAACTATATTCCAATTATTGATAAGATCAGTGCCTTGCTCCTACTTGGGCAATGGATTCAATTCTATATCAATCCTATGTACACCTCAGAGACAGTTTTAATAACTTATATATAACAAGACCATCATTTCAAGGGCTTCTACATGAATTATAATTTAAACTAGATAATACAGTTAGTTCCACTAACTTTAACTATGTCTTTGAGAGACCAATAGATCAGAGGAAAGTTTATCAACCACACCTTTCAACTGATGATCAAATAGTATATATATTTCAAATTAAAAATAACATGAGAATTCAACACAATGAAACAATCTATCTAAATAGATTTATCTGAGAGACTAACTAAAAAAAATTGAAAACTATTACCACAGGTGAGAGAAAAAGAACTTATCTCTTTATTAATGTTAAAAAAATAGTACATCAGAGTTCATGTTGCAGTTGTGATAAAATTCTATCCTCTGAAAATTTGTATTGTATTGTATCTTATTTTTTTTTTTTTGTTTACATTTTACACCACATATATATGTGGATGAATGGTTTTCACACCCCTTTAGGGTGAAGAGACACCACCCTATGTTAAAATTTAAAAACTTCTTTTGAAAAAACTAATCAACACACTAACTAATAACTACCTATCTTTCAGATTTGGCTTTGGCCAAAAATCCAAAATAGATTGTACGAACATAAGGTTTTTACTGGAGATAGTAAATTTGATTTTTCAAATGGGGTCTATTTTAGATTTTCAATGTTTGATCATTTTCATTCTCTGTCGACATCATCTTTATAGTAGGTCAAAATTCTAGCATCTCCGAAACCTTTGCTTACATAATTTTGATTGTTCTTACCACAGAGCTTCCTTCCTCAATCCATCAACTTTTAATTGAAAAGTAATATATTTTTGTATCCCATTTAATGTACTCCATCATGTCATCAATTAGTGGGCATAGATTTTAGGATTCCATTTTTAGAGTTTTATCACTATATAGGACTCTAAATTTTGCCAAAAATTTAGAGCTCCAACATGCTCTTTTTGGGGACGTATGCTCCCTATTAGCATAGTAAGATTCCAGTTATCTTTGGAGAAGTAGACCATTAGTTTATTATCCTCTTCATAAAATATTTGTCTGAAATTAAGTTAGTGGCCCTTGCCCCGCAAAATGAATATTATTCTTTTCCTTTGTAAAAAAAATTATTCTGTTCACGTAACACTTTGAATCTCCTGAATATGATATTATATAGTTCCTTTTCCTTATCAACTAGAATATTTGAAAATAGTTTCAGAATTATTTATCCCTAAGATATGATCCCTTATTGTATTAGATGTATCATCCTTATAGAGAATACTTATTGGTTCCACTTTATCAATGCAGTCTTTGGCTTTTGATTTGTGTTTTTCCTTTTAGAAATCATCATGTGCACTGTGTTCTTTACTGAATAGAGGATCCCATGCATTTGATCAGTCATAAAAGTATCTAAATTAAGTTTTTTTGCTTGGATATCTCCTTGCACACAATCTACCCCATTTCCAATCTCCAAATATTGTTTCTACTCCCATAAAGGATTTGAAGACAACTCATATTCAAGAACTACAACTTCTTTTATATCAAGAATATGATAAGATAGGATATTTCAATAATTTTCAGAACTTTTCTTCAACACATTCTCCTTATAATGTCTATTTAATTCAATCTCATCTTCACATGTATGATACAACTTCTACTCATAGGATGAAATGATGCACGTCTCATTTTATGAATACACTTCACCATACATATTCTGAGTTTCATAATTCTCAAAATGATCACTTATCATGATTTTGATGGACTTGATTGCATAGAAAATATTATTCAACTGATGGATTCAAGGGCATAGATATATCTTCCTGTACTTCCTCTTCAAACAATGGATTCAAGAACATAGAGATCTCGGGCATATATCCATGAGAGTTTTCATCAAGATCGTCAGATGTTTCATCAACAAGATTAATATCTTCATTGACATTATTTTTTGAAACTTCCTACTGTTCATATACTATATGTTTTTCTATTTCACCTCCTCTATTAAATTCTTGGAAGTTATCATCTCCTTTGTCTATTAATCCCTAAATATATACTAATGCATCAACTTGCTTATCATGGTGAATTGAAAAAAAAATTGGCCACTCTTCTCAACATGTTTTTGATATTCCATGTCTAACAAAGTTGAAATTTCTTCTATACTAAGAAGGTTTTATTTCTTATCATCATAGTCATTGAAACATGTTTCCATACAAATCTCATCATATATAGATTCTTATTCAACCTGATCTGAATTTTCTTCCTCCATGTCATCATTCTTTTCTTCCCTATTGAGATAATCATCAAGCACAAGGCCTTGTTCAATATGTTCATAAGCCTCTTCTTCTCTATCTTCATCATATTTTTCTAATATATAAAAAAGAGCTTCAAATCAAGGTCATATGGCGAGATTCCCATATCTAAAAACTTTTCTACGAATTCCTCGCATGAAGGCATAATGTTTGAAGGTATCTCTCAAAGAATGCCCACCATCCTTATCAACAAGTGTGCAAAAGACTCCCCTTCAAATCTCTCCAAACTAAAAAATGAATCAAGTAGAGACATGTTAAGATCCTCTTCCATGCTTTAACTTTTGTCTTCATACTATTTGTAACACATGTTGTCTTCTTCACCACTGGCATCCTGAAATGTATCAAGAAATCTTTGCTCAAACTGTCTCCATGATGAAATACTCCATATAGGTAGTATTTCATATTATTTTTGTGCATAGTCCCTTAAAGTCTTGACAAATAACTTCATCACTTGATCTTCTACACAAATCTCATAATCTTCTATAAATATGAAAAATGCATCCAAATGTTGCAGTGTTGATTCTTCCCATTCTCCATGGAACTTTGGTACAAGTTATGAAAGTTTTGGGGATAACTTGCTAGGTTCAAAATTAAAATTGCTGAAATCCAATGGCCTAATGACATCTGGAATAAAAGGATTTCTTTGAAATGGTTGATACATTTTAAAAAATTATCCACCATCTCCTTCTGAGTCTTTTCCCTCAGTAGAGTCACTAACTGAAAAGTTTTACTAAACAGAGTCGCCACCTCTTTTAAGGAAAATGTTGATTTTTTGGTCTTCTAGATTCTTCCTTCTAGTACAGTGTACTTTCAAACAAACTGGTACAACTATTCTCTGATCTTTGAAATCTGAAACTCTAGGTAACTTCACAATACTTATTGTGAGCAACTCTCCCTAGTAGAGTCACTAATTTGTTGGTGCCCAAAAGCAATGGTTTGGATTTCCTATGGATTTGCCAATCCAATGCTGGGAAACCCAATTGTTTTTGCCAACTAACAAGTTTAACCAAATGGAGGTTTGAACTTTTGCAATTCTTACTCTGTAAAGCCAAGGTTGGTAGGCCTGTACCCTAACCAAATCTATTGATTCAAAGGATTTTTATAGGAGATAATTGAATATAAAACTTGTGGATTCTCTCAAGGTGGAAAATAAACTTGAGAGGAATCAAATTGTACTTGAATGCTGCAAAAAATGAAATGCTTTGATTAATAGTAAATGTTTGACAAAAGATATATAAAATGAAATAGATCAAAGGAATAAAATATCACAAAATTTGAACAATGAACTGAATGACTATATTCCAATTATTGATAAGATCAGTGCCTTGCTCCTACTTGGGCAATGGAGTCAATTCTATATCAATCCTATGTACACCTCAAAGACAATTTTAATAACTTGTATATATAACAAGACCATCATTTCAAGGGCTTCTACATGAATTATAATTGAAACCAGATTATACAGTTAGTTCTGCTAAATTTAACTCTATCTTTGAGAAACCAATAGAATAGAGGAAAGTTTGTCAACCGCACCTTTCAACTGATGATCAAACTGTATATAATTTCAAATTACAAATAACATGAGAATTCAACATAATGAAACGATCTATCTAAATAGATTTATCTGAGAGACTAACTGAAAAGAATTGAAAACTATTACCACAGGTGAGAGAAAAAACACTTATTTCTTTATTAATGTTGAAAAATAGTACATCATAGTTCATGTTGCAGTTGTGATCAAATTCTATCCTATGAAAATTTGTATTGTATTGTATCTTATTGCTTTTTTTTTGTTTACATTTTACACCACATATGTATGTGGATGAATGGGTTTCACACCCCTTTAGGGTGAAGAGACACCACCCTATGTTAATTTAAAAACTTTTTTTGAAAAAACTAATCAACAAAATAACTAATAACTACCTATATTTTGAATTTGTCTTTGGACGAAAAATCCAAAATAGATTGTACAAACATAAGATTTTTAATCAAGATAGGAAATTTGATTTTCCGAACTGTGTCTATTTTAGATTTTCAATGTTTGATCATTTTCATTCTCTGTCAACATCATCTTTACAGTAGGTTGAAATTTTGGCATCTCTGAAACCTTCGCTTACAGAATTTTGGTTTTTCTTACCACAGAGCTTCCTTCCTCAATCCCTCAAATTTTAATTGAAAAGTAATATATTTTTGTATCCCATTTCATGTACTCCACCATGCCATCAATTATTGGGCATGGAGTTTAGGATGCCATTTTTAGAGTTTTATCACTATATAGGACTAAATTTTGCCAAAAATTTAGAGCTCCAACAGGAACATCAATGAGAATATCGATACTGTATACATTAGGAGTGATTAATTATGAGTCTAAGTCATAATTCTTTAACTATTTGATACATGTTTGCATCCTTTATTTAATGATAGAACCAAATCATGGAAGAAATCTTATACTAATACCAAGCAATATGCATCATCTTATTTGGCATGATTGATTACGCTTTGAGTTATTGATTGATAATTTTAAATTTCTCAAGACATGCCTCAGTCCATAAATTAACCTCAATGTATTTTCTCCTTATTAACCTTTTCAAATCCATTAAAATGTTAGTATTTATCCACAATGCCAATATTTTCTTTAAATTCATATTGATACACCAATCAGTGTGGTGGACCAATGACTCCAAACAAATCCCAATCAATAGCTTGGTTGGCCAACTCATCAGCTTCTTTGTTTGCTTCCCTATAAATGTGACTAATAGTGTATGCTTCAAATAATTTTAGGAGATCCATTATTCTTTTTAACAAAGCTTTTAGTTTCCAATTAGGGGTATTGCCTTTTCTTACCACATAGATGACACTGTCTAATATCCTTCAATCTCCATTTTTTTAATTATTAAATCTTTTCAAAATACTAATCCTAATGTGACAGCCTTTAGTTTAGCAATATTATTGGTGTCTTCTTCTAGAGAGACTACAAGTATTCTATTTATCTCTCCATCTTATATTCTTATGATACATCCTACACTAGATGGGCTAGGATTTCCTCTTAATGTTCCACAAAAATTCATTTTATTCTAGCCATGGTTTGGAGGTATCCATTTTGCTATACCTTTGTAGATGTTAATTTCTTGGAAACCAATACCAACAAACAAAGTAGGAACCCATATAACACTCCACCTAAATCTAATCTAACCATCCCATTCGATGAATACTCCTTGGCTTAGAGAGTTAGACGAAATATTTTTAGTTGCTTCTACCATGATGACCTCCATAATTCTCTTGAAGGATGCTAGTGTCATTTATTTATCATCAAAGACTCTTTTATTCCTTTGATTCCAAATTTTCCATACTAGAAGGGATGGGAAAATTTTCCACAAACAACTAAGAAGACCCAAGTTCATCCTTATTGGCCAACATTGGAAGAGACATATAATATCATTGGGTGGGGAAATTATCTATCCTATTTTAGCACATGTCCATTACCAACATTCTTGGCGAAGGAAAAACCAATGAAAATATGATCATTAGTATCCTCTTTTTTACATAAAATACATCTTGATGGACCCTCAAAACCCATTCTTTTGAATTTTTCTACTGTCAAAACTCTTTTTTGGATGGCGACCTAAGTAAATTCACCTGCTCTAGGCACACACTATTTATCCCAACATATTTTTTGTGTTATATAGGTCTCTATTTGTGTCTTAATCATGAAGATAAATATATATCCATATTTTTCATTATGTACCCCATTCTTGTCTCCTTCCCAAACCAATTTATCTTCCCCTATCTTAAAAAATAATAGTTCAACCTAAAATGATATCTATCAAGGATGCAATTCCCTATGCTAGTAGGGGCAGGGATTTGAAGTCCTTTTATTACCATCATGGACCTGGTTGTTTTGGTGTGGCTAAATATATTCCCTAACCCTAATAACCCAATGATTTTTTAGGCAAACTTTGTTTTCTTCAATCCTTATCAGGAAGTCAATACTAGGATAACTACTCCACCAGTCTTCCCAAAAGAGAGTATTTATTTCAACATGGATATCCCATGTTAAATGGTCCAAGATTATATGAATGCAACTCAACAAAAAATTCCACACTCTAGATCCCTTCAGTTGATTATCTATCTGTAATGGGTGAAAAACAAAGTTCACAAGATTGTATGGGAAAACTAGGAAACTTAGGCATGTTTTCCAATCAATACATTAGGAAGGAAAAAAAACCAATAGGCTTAAGGAAGGATAAAAAATTGAATGAGTGTAAGGGTTTTCCTTTTCCATGTGTATTATTGATTGTGCAAGAGGAGTGGAGAAATGCAAGGTCTAGAGAAAAGATGGCTTTTTAAATGTAGAGTAAATAAGAGACTAAATAAATAAAATCCAAAACCCGATATGAGAATCCAACAAAGAGACTAACCTACACACAAAATTTTGGTTTGAAATGTTTATCAAGGGTGACGTAGACTATAGGTGTTAACTACACTCACCCCTTATTGTTGGAGTCATCCTTGATGTGCTAGAAAGTGATAAGGAAGCTTAGGATCTAAAGCAGACTATCATGTATTTTTATAACTAAATCCATAATTCTCCCACCTATCACATGCATATAGAAAACAAGAAGAATGTTTGGAGAAAGGGGTTTGGCTCAATCAAACCCTTTTTTAGGAATTAACCTAGAAATTAAATTAAAATTATATGTAAGGAAAGGGAATGTGTTGTCAGTAGAAAAGGATTGATAAGTGTCTTATACCTTGATGATGCAATTTTTTTTTGAAATGATATCACAAGTGTTGATGAATTAACATGAATCTACGTAGACCCAAAAGGATATCACAAAATCCATGTCTATATAACTATTGCTATGATTTCCACCATGAAGAGATGAATTTCTTGAATGCTTTATTTCACCTTGGATGATTTATTTTTTTAATTTCATATGATTGTAGTGGATTGATTGGAGAGTTAACATTGCTTTCATATGTCTTTAGGCCATTTAAAGGAAACCAAACGTTCAAGCTGGTAAGGATTTGAAATCCTATACAAAATCATAATACTGGAATCTAATTTCAAATTTGGGCCCAAGTTAGTGTGTAAGGGGTGCCTCCCAATGTATGGGGTGACTTGAGTCACCTCATACATCTTGGGTCACCCTTTATGAGGTAAAAAATGCTCAAACTTTAATTGGGGGTTAATAGTGTCATGGAGACTCCAAAAATGTGCACCAAATAGGGGCGTGATAAATGAAAACATGTGAAATAGGCCACACATGGTAATAGGGCCTAAGTACACAAGAGGTTATATTTGAATAAAATAATTAAAGGGAGCACACCTATAAATAAGGGCCCACATTAATCAAATGGAGAGAATTTGATGACACATTTTGCCATTAGTATGCAAAGGGAAAACAATTTTGAACCATCAATAACACCTACACTGAAAGATAGGATTTTAGTAAAAACTAAAAGTATAGATAAAAAAGGTCACCAAAAGTGTTAAGTTCAAGAGAAACTCAACAAGATAGATCACAAGAGAAACCCGAGACAATTTGCATAGTTCAACCCAAAAATGTTGAAGTTTAAATTGACAGAGCAGAAAAGCAGAGGAACCCGACATAGCAAGGGAACCCAAAAACTAGTTCATAGAAGGAACACCGATAAACAGATAATAGAGAAACCCGAGCATCAGTCATTGAAAGCCAGTTATATCCCGAGAAATGTGGATCTGACTTCCATGTCAGATAAAACACTTATGTTTTATATTTAGGGTTTTGATTTGATTTAAAACCATTTCTTAAGGGACAAGCAATGTAATTGTAATTATTTTAATCAGTCTAACTGATTGAAAACATGAAAAATAGGAGATCAAGGTCAAGTTGTAAACCTTTGATCATAGAGTTATCTTTGTAATACGTGAAACTTAATTAGGTCAATCTATTGTATAAATAGATGTGTAATCATTCATTTCATATGGATGTGAGGATGATTATAGCCAAGGAGCACATATATGGATCAGAATAAGAGTTTCAAGCAAGAACAACAAAAGATGAATTAGGTTATCAAGAACTAGATTCAAGGCTACCAAGCAACAAAGGTATTGACCAATCACAATAGGTGATACATTGTACATGTGAATTTAATGGATATGTAATCAGAAATTGTAGATTGCATACAATCAGGTCACTGAATATTTTTGTCTACATTCTAACAAGTGTAGAAAATAAAAGAAATCCTTTCAAGAAAGGTGGATTTAACAATCCTTTGTAAATATCTTAACCGAGTGCATAATAAACACTGTTGCTAAAGCTCTTAATAGAGTAGACCTTAACGAGTCTCTACATAATACTCATAACAAGGTAGATCATCAGAAGTGATCAAATTGTAAGTCTTAACTAGCCCCTTCCATTCTACAGATAGTGAAGCTTTGTGGGTTTCATCCCCACTGTAGTTTTTACCTTCTAACATGTGTTTTCTATGTTACCAAATCTTGTGTCATGTGTCTATACATTTCATGAATATTTTACATGCTTAGTAAGTTAATGAATTGATATAACATACACAAAGATAAGATTGCATACATGGATATTAATACAATTGATTACTAAAAGAATAAATGTTAATTGATAAAAGTTTTGAGGGTACTGATTCACCCCTCCCCTCTCAGTACACCATTCCATTATTTCCAACGATTGGTATCAGAGCTAGATCTCTTATTTGAAAAGTTTAAAGACTTAAGAGAAAAGATCATACAATGAAAAGGTACAAGCTAGACAAGAGTATTGAGAATCAGAAGTTAGAGATACAAACCTTCTATGAACAATATTAAGAAGCTAGAATCAAGATGAGACACTTTCTAGATGAAAGAAATATTATGGAATCTCACTATAATGAAATAGACTATCATGAAGAGGAGATACCTGATCTATTTGAGTCATCACAATATGCATCTAGAAAATCATCAGACGCATCAGAAGAAAGCATCACAAGTCTGAATGAAACCAATCAACATCTGGCTGGACAAGTGAAATCTCTACAAATTAGTCAAGAGACACAGACGGTAAGAATGATTGATGTCATGAACAATGCTAGACAAGTTGAGAAAGAGAGAACACTAGCTGTTGATGAAAAGAGGAAGATAACTAAAAATCTACAAGAGAAAGAGTCAGAAATATAAAGACTTATAGAACATCATCATGAGATCACCAATCATATTATTCTTATGAGTCAAGAGGCAAACATAATGAACATAGAACTCATTGAAAGGATAGAAGCTATCGATGAGCTAAGAGAAGAAAATGAAAAACTGAAGCATGAAGTAATAATTCAGCAACAACATAATGACATGATCAAGAGAGCTGAAGAAACCACCAAAAGGATGGATGATTTTATGGATGGACAAAGAAGAGTCAACAACAATACTGAACTAGGGTATACCGAGAATGAAGAATCACCATACCAAGCTGATCCAAAGAATGTCCACACAAATCCAAGACCAAGAAGGCAGTCATGCAATCACTATGGAAAACAAGGCCACACATCAAATGTCTATAGGAGAAAAATAGGTATTCCTAAATATACACCTTCATTCATAGGAATTTGTTATAAATGTAATAAGAAAGGACATAAAGAATATGAATGTAAATATGAGGTGAAACCACCAAAGAAGGAAACCTATATGGAAAAATACTGTCCTACTTGCAAAATGCATGGGCACACATCTCTTGAATGCAGGAAGAAGAAAAGGCAAGCATGAAAGCCTAAAGAAAATAAAACTGCTTATCAACTAAAAAGATTCAATAAGTCATATGTTTGAGATTACAATACATGGGCAAACTGCATAGCATGTGGAAGATTTGGACACATAGCTGCAAACTGCATGAGACAATGGATGCAAAAGTCTAGGAGATGGACTAACCCTGGAATGACATGTCTACACTATCATAAATTTGGTCATCTAAGGAAGGACTACAAAGACCAAGTGATAGAGATAAGCACCTTTGCCAATGTAAACACCATTGAAGACATTAGGAAGATGAGAAACAAAATTTGGAGGAAAGATACAAACACTGATGAAGCTGGATCGAGAAATGCAAATGGTGACACCTTGTCCAATGGATCTAGTGACATCACCACCCCCACCTAAGCAGAACAAGTAAGTATGGAACTGCATTATACCAAGTTATATTTTGCATCAGTTCCATTATACATTGATGAAATGCCAAACTAGCATGATTAAAGATGCACTATGGTATTACTTGTTATGATTCTGCAAATTCTATCTCATCGGTCAATGCTTACCAAAAATCATTAGTGTACATACAAAGCTAAGTTGTCTATACTTACCGAGCATCGTTGGTTAACACATAAAAAGGCTAAGTCACTAGTGTAAACCGAGCTCCGTCGGTAATCATGTAAAAAGACAATGTTGATGACCTATAACTGATTGAATGTTTAAAGATGTTAAGTTGATGATCACCAAGCTACAAAAATTTAATGCAAGATATTAAATCAGTTAATGTATTGTATTTTCATTGATGTCAACTTGATATAGTCTAATCAATTATATACAAAGTGTCAAAGACTTTAGAGGATCAGAGAGATAAAGATTATACTTTCAGTAATGCATAAAAGATCAGTATTTACTAAGTGACTACAAACACCGACGGGAAGTGCACTCTAATGGAAAGTGATACCCAAGTAAGAAACCTGACAAGCATTACCGACAAGCAAAACTTCATAGTGATGCCTGATGGACAGACAACCCCGATGGAGATGCCCAAGGAGAACAAAAGTGTTGACCGAAGATAAAAAAGAGTTAAAACATAAAAAATAAATGAAGTTTAGAAATGACAAAAGACTTAGCTGGCAAGAGCTAAAGAAGGAGTTAACTGGTTGTTAATATTGTTTTCATTAACAAGTTAAAGCCAAAAACAATTGAAATATTTAAAGCTGTTTTATTCCAGTTGTCAAAGAGAAATCTACGGGATAAAACTAAAGTAAAGCTTTAAAGCAATATTGGCTAAAATGGTGGATCATGCCAAGAACAATAAATTCAAGAACTGAGAAATGGTGAAATCATGTCTATAAAGAGACAACCTAATTCATTATGAATTAGGGGTGAATAGAGAAAGAAGATGCCGAGGAGAAACTAATGCAGGAAGAATTCAATCAGACATGATCAATCAAGCTAAGAACATAGCTAATTCTACAGACACCGAGAAACAAAGAAGCACAACATCACTACACATAAAGAAGTGGAGCAAAGGTATTGAAAAGATACATTGATCAGAAAGGTATTATGAGCTTATAATAGATCTGAAAATCTGCAAAGTATAGTTTTATATGTGAATAGATCATTTACTGTTTCAATTTAACCATTGGATTAGAAAGTCTCTTAACCGAGCAGGACTTAACAATCCTTTCTATATTGAGATACATCCCAAGGAGTATCAAAAATTTTGGTCATGAAGATAGCATGAGATGCCAGATACCATTTGACAAACTACACTGGGTTTGGTCATAAAAGGTAGCATAGAGATGCCCGATATCAAGTGACAAAATATTCTATTTAAATCCTCTAATAAGGTCACACCTAATAGTGTGTTTGTAACCTTTAATAGGGTTGAATATTCACTGAGCTCACTTTAGAAGAGTGAAAATTTTGGGTTACCGGTCCCAAGTGGTTTTTCCCTTAATAGGGTTTCTACATTAAAAATCCACGTGTCAATGTGTTTATGAGTCATTACATTAGTGTTTTGCATTACACATAACTAATCTAGATTTATTGGTATACACAAAGTTATTTATTGCATTTTGGTAAATAAAAGACTGCTAATCGGTAAATAGTAAGAATAAGGTTTAATGGTGAACTACGAGCAGTAGTTATTTCTTAAGATTGTTTGAAGGCATTCATCTTGTAGGACTGAAGATAACTAGAGGCTTAATATTGTGGTACTAAGTTTTTGGGTTGATTTATTGGAATATTTTTGAGGCCACCAATTCACCCCCCCCTCAGTTATTCTAACAATTAGTATCAGATCTTGTGTGCTTAGAAAGGGAGTTTAACAACTCAAGCAAAAGATCACAAGATGAGAAAACGAGATGTGCCCAAGTTGAATAAGGACAACTTTGCATCATGGAAAAGAAAAATAAGACTCCACCTATCAGGTATTGGAAATGATGTTGTTCAATACTTAGATACTAAATTTGTGTTACCTAAAGGATCTCACACATTTGAACAATTGAGAGAAAAGCATGGGCATAATTGCATGATGATAGAACTTAGTCCCTCTCTCTTTGATGCTGAATTTGAAGATGTCAAAAACTGCACCTCTGCAAATCAAATGTCAGATAAATTGAAGCTGGTACATGGAGGAGATGATAATGTACTAAGTGCTAAGGCAGAAATCCTAAGAGGTAAATTTTATGACCTAAGAATGGGAGAAGGATAAAATATCACTTAGTAAAACTATATAATAAAAGTAGTCAATGATATCTGAGGAGTTGGAGGCATACTCGAAGAAGAGACAGTGGTAAGTAAAATCATAATAACCTTACTGCCTCTATATTCTACTAGAGTATCTGCTATACAAAAATGAGAGCAGTAGAAAACAATAATGTTACTCTAGATAGCTTGGTTGGAAGACTGATTTCATTTGAGATGAATAACTTTGATAACAATGTCCTACCATCTATTGAGTCTGCATTCAAATCTTCTTTGAAAATAAGTAAGTCAAGTCATAGACACACTATTAGAAATGATAGTGAAAGTGATAGTGATGACCAAGATCTTGATGAGATTGAAGCACTAATGGCTAGAAGATTGTAGAGAGGCAAAGGTAGATACAAATGTAAATTACCACTTGTATGTTTTAATTGTAAAGAGATTGGACACTTTGCTGCTAGATCATATGAAAATAAGTTTGATAGAAGTGACAACAAAGATTATCAAAGCAACCAAAAATCTGACAGAAGAGACACCTGAGACTACAAGGACAAAGGGAAGAAAGCTTGTTACCTAGCTGAGAACAGAGATGGAGATACTGACACCAAATCTGATGAAGACATTGAGATGGTATTTGTGGCCATGAAGGATGATTCTGATGAAGAAGAAAGGTATGTAGAGACTGCACTCATATCTAAGGTTAGTAAGAATGATGTCTGGATTATAGATAGTGGCTGCACTCACCATATGACTGGTGATAAAAAAAAGTTTGAAACTTTTGAGTAATATAATGGTGGATCAGTAAGAATGGGTAATGCCACACCATGTCCAATTGAAGGTAAAGGAACTATAATGCTGAATAACCTGATCAAATGTGAAAATGCATACTAGGTAAAAGAACTTAATTATAATCTATTGAGTGTTTCATAGCTGAATAATATAGGTCACCGAGTAGCATTTGAGAATAAGAAGGCAAAGATATTTAATGAATCAGGAAGGTTGATCGGAACTGGTGAACAGACAAAAGGTAACCTTTTCTATCTTGATGATATAAAGACTACTTGGTTAATGGATAGAAATGAAGACATATGGTTGTGGTATAAAAGATTATGTCATGTGAATTTTGAAAACATGATAAAGATAAGCAATAAAAGGAAAGTAAGAGGCTTACCGAGCATGTCAAAGCCTGAGCATATCATGTGTAAGAATTGTCAAAAAGGTAAGATGACAAAGTCTAGTTTCAAGATCAAAGCTCATACATCTAATGCAATTCTAGAATCAGTCCATACTGATCTATGTGGACCAATGAGGAAAAAAAGTTATTATGGAGATAGATAATTCATTCTCTTTGTAGATGATTATTCTAGAATGATGTCAGTTATGTTCTTAAAAGAAAAATTAGATGCATTAAAGATGTTTAAATGGTATAAAGATATGGTAGAAAAAAAAAGTGGTAAGGAATTGAAATGATTAAGATCAAATAGAGTAGAATTTATTTCTAATGAATTCACTAACTATTGCAATGAGCATGGAATTAAAAGACAAGTTTCTACACCAAGAACACCATGAAAGAATGGGATCACTGAAAGGAGAAACACATCCATTTTTGATTGTGCAAGAACACTGATGATTGAGAAAAGCATCACTCAAAGATTCTGGAGGGAAGCTGTCAGTACTGCTGTCTACACATTGAACATAGTACAATTGAAGAAAGACACCAAGAAGACACCCGATGAGCTTTGGTATGGTTACACACCCAATGTAAGTTACTTCAAAATTTTTGGTAGTCAATGTTATTGTTTGAAAGATGATAGAAATGGAAATATTGAATCCAAAAGTGATGAAAGTATCTTTCTAGGGTATTCCACCAAGAGCAAGGCTTATAAATGTCATAACAAGTCCTCTAACAAAATAATTGAAAGTGCAAATATTAGAATAGATGAATATGTAGAGAAAAATGATGAGGAAAGTAGAAAAGAACTAGAAGACTACAATAGGTTTGTTTACACTAAAGAACATAACACTCCACTTGAGAAAAAATGTATCACTTCTGAGCAATAGAAGATTGCACCCGACCATCAAGCTGCAATTACCAAAAATCAGGAAAATCCTCAAAATGATGTTCCGAGCTATGGAGATTAGAATGAAGGTCAAGATGATGATCAGAATGATGGACAAAGAGATGAATAGAAACTTACCAATTATGTCAAAAGAAATCATCCACATGATTAGATCATAGGAGACAAGAAGGCTAGAATGAGAACAAGAAGTAAGTCACTAAACACTAGATGTTTACTTTGTGATTTTGAGCCTAAATCTATTAATACTGCACTTGAAAATGAAGAATGGGTCAATGATATGAATGAAGAGATAGAATAGATTGAGAAGAATAGTACATGGAAATTACTACCAAGAATAGATGACAAGAATGCCATTAGTACCAAATGGATATTCAGAAACAAGCTTAATGAGAATGGAGAAGTCACAAGGTACAAAGCAAGATTAGTATGCAAGGGGTATGCACAAGAAGAAGGTATTGACTATGGTGAAACCTTTGCACCCATTGCTAGACTAGAAGGAGTAAGAATTATTCTTTCTTATGCTGCATTCAAAGGATTCAAGGTATAGCAGATGGATGTCAAATCTGCATTCCTAAATGGAATACTAGAAGAAGAGGTTTACATTGAAAAACTAGAAGGGTTTGTTGATCTAGATAAGATAAAAATGGTATGTAGACTACATAAATCCTTTTATGGATTGAAACAAGAACCTAGAGCATGGTATGAAAGCCTTCACTCCTATCTCATTAGCATTGAATTTGTAAGAACTTGTGAAAATAACAATCTATACTTAAAAGAAGATACTAATGGTAATATTCTGATTGCTGAAATATTTGTTGATGATATCATATTTGGGGGTAATGATATGTTATGTAAATCCTTTTCTAATGAAATGAGAAAAGAGTTTGAAATGTCTATGTCTGGGGAGATCAAATTCTTCCTTGGTCTACAAATTCTTCAACAAGATGCAAGGATATATATCACCCAGTCCAAATACATCAAGGAAGTGTTGAAGATATTCAAGATGGAAGATTCCAAGCTAGTTGGAACACCTATGGAAACCAAATGTAAGATGAAAAAAGAAGATAAATAAAATGAGGTAAATTAGACCTTGTATAGATCAATGATTGGAAAACTAATGTATGTTGTTCATACCAGACCAGATATAGCACATGCAGTTGGAATAGTTGAAAGATTCTCTGCTAATTCCAAAGAATCACATATGGCTGTTGTCAAAAGAATTCTGAGATATCTAAAGAACATTGAGGACTATGGATTATGGTATAAAAGAGAAGGAAAATTTGAGCTTCAAGTCTATATAAAGGCTGATTGGACTGGAAACTTAGATGACCAAAAGAGAACAACTGGAGGAGCATTCTTCATGGGTGACATATTTGTCACATGGATCAACAAGAAGCAAGGATGCATCTCACAATCTACTGCAGAAGTAGAATATATCACTGCTCCAGCAAACTTCTCTAATATTGCATGGATCAAACAGTTACTAGAAGGTATGAATATGAAAATCTTTGAACTAGTGATTATCTACTGTGATAATACCAGTGTAATTAACATTTCTAAGAATCCGGTCATGCATGCTAAGACTAATCATATTGCAATCAAGTATCATTACTTAAGAGAACAATTGAAAGAAAAAGAAGTGATACTAGAATATGTTCATTCAAAGGAACAATTAGTTGATATATTCACAAAGCCATTGCCTAAAGATACATTTGAGTACCCGAGATAGAGACTAGGGGTCTGACCCTTGTCTATTGGTCAGTATGCTGACTAGGAGGCTGCATCAGCCTACACATAATGAGGAGATCATTCATGTTGATGCAAGCACATAGATGTACTACAAAGATTTATTAGTACACAACAAGGTACATATCTACACCAAAAACCAAAGTCACTGTATTGTTGATGGATAGGGAAATTCAAGGAGTATATTATAAAAGGTGAAAGCATATAACTTTGGCATAATAAAAGTTTACTTTGGCATTGTTGTCAAAGGGAGAAATTATCATTATCCAAAGGGAGAAATTATCATTATCCAAAGGGAGATAATATCCAAAATATCCAAAGGGAGAGAATATTCAAAACATCCAAAAGGAGAGATTACATATGAAATATCTGTCATGTCTATCACAAGTGAGAGAAGATATTAGGTGTAACCTATAAGGGAGAGAATTATCACAAGGAAGAGATGATCAAGGAGAGGAACAATGAAAGGGAGAGGCAAAATCAGAGAAAGAGAGAAGCTGCTACATCTATCTAGTTAAGGGATTGAAGATTCAAAAAGGCACTCCGCAAGAAATAAATCTAAGCTATATGAGCTTACCGAGAGCCAGACATTTGTATTGGTTATAGAACAATGAAATTGGTAGATTGATGAACTACAACTGTTATATTTCATATTATATTAGTAATAATATAGTGTGATAATGTAGTGTCTTGCCATCAATGCCAAAGGGAGAGATTTATGACCTATAACTGATTGAATGTTTGAAGACGTTAAGTTGATGATCACCAAGCTACATAAAGTTAATGTAAGACATTGAATCAGTTAATGTATTGTATTGTATTGTCATTGATGTCAACTTGATATAATCAGACTGGTTATATACAAAGTGTCAAAGAATTCATAGAATCAAAGAGATAAAGATTATGATTTCAATAATGCATAAAAGATCAATATTCACTAAGTGACTACAAATTCTGATGGGCAGTGCACCCCAACAGATAGTGATACCCTAGAAAGAAATCCAACAAGCATTATCAACGAGTAGAATCACAAGCATTACCGATGAGAAGAACTTCATAGTGATGCCCGACGGACAGACAACCCCAACGGAGATGCCTGAGGAGAACTGAAGTGTTGACCGAAGCTAACAAAGAGTTAAAACACTGAAAAGAACTAAAGTTTAGAAATGACAAAAGAATTAGCTGGAAAGAACTAAAGAAGGAGTTAACTGGTTGTTAATATTGTTTTTATCGACAAGTTAAAGCCAAAAATAAGTGAAAGATTTAAAGCTATTTTATTCCAGTTGTTAAAGAGAAATCTACGGGATAAAATTGAAGTAAATCTTTAAAGCAAGATTGGATAAAATTATGGATCACCCCAAGAACAAGAAAGTCAAGAATCGAGAAACAATGAAATGATGTCTATAAAGAGACAAGATAATTCATTACGAATTAGGGGTGAATAGAGAAAGAAGATGCTAAGGAGAAATTGATGAAGGAAGACTTTAATCAAACCTGATCAATCAAGCTAAGAACAAAGCTAATTCTATGGACAGTGAACAATAGAGAAGCACAACATCACCAAGAAGAAAGAAATGGAGCAAAGGTATTGAAAAGATACATTGATCAGAAAGGTATTACAAGCTTACAATAGATTTGAAAATCTGCAAAGTATAGTTGTATATGTGAACAAATCATTTACTATTTCAATTTAACCATTGGATCAGAAAGTCTCTTAACCGAGAAGGTTTTAACAATCCTTTCTATATTGAGATACATCCCAAGGAGTATCAAAAAGTTTGGTCATGAAGATAGCATGAGATGCCAGCTACCATTTGACAAACTACATTGGGTTTGGTCATAAAAGGTAGCATAAAGATGCCCAATATCAAGTGAAAAACTATTCTATTTAAATCCTCTAACAAGGTCACACCTAATAGTGTGTTTGTAACCTTTAACAGGGTTGGCTCTTCACCGAGCTCACTTCAGAAAAGTGAAAATTTTGGGTTACCGGTCCCAAGTGGTTTATTCCTTAACAGGGTTTCCACCTTAAAAATCTATGTGTCAATGTGTTTATGAGTCATTACTTTAGTGTTTTGCATTACACATAACTAATCTGGATTGATCAGTATACACTAAGTTATTTACTGCATTTTGGTAAATAAAAGACTACTAATCGGTAAACAGTAAGAATAAGGTTTAACGGGGAACTCTGAGTAGTAGTTATTTGTTAATATTATTTGAAGGCATTCATCTTGTAGGACTGAAGATAACTAGAGGCTTAATATTGTGGTACTAAGTTTTTGGGTTGATTTATTGGAATATTTTTGAGGCCACTGATTCATCCCCCCTCTCAGTTATTCTAACAAATGTTGTCTTCGCCATATACCAAGATCCGTCGATAAATAGTCAAATGAGTTGACACCTAGCCTGAGCATGGTGTTCTCATCAAGAATAAAGTGTGTATGCTACCCAACGAATTTTTCTTCAAACACTGAGAAGTGGGTGAGAATTTATGACATGACTTAGGGCAAAAAAGTCTATAAATAGTCGACAAGAGAACTCATTATTCACAAAGCAATTTGAGAAAAGAAGCAGAGCATAACCAAAGCATGAAATGAATAGATTGTAGATAAATTTCAATCCTATCCACAACACTCAGAAATATTCCTAGCAGTCACAGAAGGTTAAAGTAAGTAACAACATTCACCAAGAACTCTATTTTCTTTTACGAGAAAAATCCCTAATAACTGAAACGATGGCAACTACTTCACGAACCTCCAAGATCAAGAATGAAAAGGAGAAAAAGGTCAATCTAATCAAGAATACCACTTGTGAAGAACCTCATTACAACATCTGTCCCAAGGTTGCTTCACAACCCAACAATGCTGGTGCATTCTGCAGTATACCAGCTAGGGTTTTTCTCATTGAGAATGTCCGAGCATATATTCATTGCAAGATTGCAGAAATAGGAGATCTTGAGGTTGAGAAAGCTTACAAAAAGATTTGCAAAGATGATGGCACAATCAAAGAAGAACATAAGAACATTGAAGTGAAAGGGCTCACATATTCCCTATTATTCCTGAAGGAATTCAAGACCGAATGGATTCAGTTAGTAATGAATAGAGTACATGAACCAAAGATATGGATGGATGAGACAAAATTGATAACCAGGGATGTTATACACACTGTTACCAATTATCCTATAACTGATAAAGCAAAGGCACTAAAGCACCCCCCTTGCGCTGACATTGAAAAGAACACAAGAGAATTATGGGATGGAAGAGGATTAAAGGTATCCACCATCAAAGATGATGAAATGAAATTTGGAGTATGTGTCTTAGGATACAAATTCTTTCAGGCTAGCAGGATGAACAATATTGCATCTGGAGTAGTGGATACAACACACAAAATTGTTAAGAAGGGACTGCAGTTAGATCTATCAAAACTTCTACTAAGGCAATTAGATGAGAACATGAGGACAATTTGGACTGCAAATTCTACTCATGTAAGTTTGGTTCACTCATTATGTACATATTTTTCTATTTTCAAGAATCCTTCCCATCTATTGGCAATGTCAAATGGGACACTACCCGACGAGTGGCCACATAGATTAGTGAGTTCATCAAATCACTAGGAGATAATTTTGAATCAGTCATGGATTGATACTTCACTGGATTCAAAGAAAGAATGCAAAAGAGGATGAGGATACCAGAACAACTGGTAGAAAAGTACAAGACTGACATTTGTTTTATGGTGGATATTGATTACACCTATATCAAGCCAATTGTACCGAAGACAACATGGTTGGCACCACTTGACTATAAGGGTAACATAGATCAAGCCACCAATGCCATTAAAGCTTTAATAAATGAACCATTGGATAAGTCACAACCTACATTTGGAACTTATGAGGAAGCCAAGGAAAGGATAAAAAATGGCTTAGTTGTGAAGAAAATTGATAGAAAGAAAGATAAAATGGTTAAGACTTTGAAGAAAAAGCTGTCGGTAAATGAAGAGGAAACAAAATAGATAGAAGAAACTAAGGGTTAGTCACCTGTCTGTGAAGCTGAGAAGGTGAGTGACTTAGAATCCACAGAGTCTGATGCACCACCCTCAAAGAAGCCTAGGACTAGTGCTGCATCTAGAACTATAAGTTAGACAATAAAGGATTCAAGTCCTTCACCGATCAAGAATGAACAAGTAAGGATATATAAAAGAAAGCCTCAAACCAGGAAAAAGGCCCCAACAAAAAGAAGAAAGTTCATCATAACTAAGGAAGACAAAGAGGAAACCGAAAAAGATGAACAATCTGTTAAGAACACACTTCCTTCTACAATTCTTGAGGTATGTGAAGCTACCATCAATTCAGGTTCAATCACAGACCCTAAGATTAGGAAATGGCTAACATTAGATCCTGAGGATCAAAATAAGATAGAGGAGGAAATTATCACAATGATGAGCATATTCAAATATGTTCCAATATAGTTTGAAGACTAAATTCCTAAAGAACTTATAGAGAGACTCTTAGCTAGGTGGACATATGCTATAAAGGAAGAGAAACAAATAAGGGAAAGAGCCCTAGTTTCAGTTATGCCACCCGAATCTAAGATGGAAGAGATTAAAGAAATGATGAAGAAACATTCCAAAAGGTTCTCACGAAAGTTAAGATCCCACCAAGTGCTAAAGGGACATCTAATTGATCTATACAGAAAAAGTGAGGATGAATTGAGAAAGATACTTAATGTATCAAAAAGGGATTCAAGCCCCGAGCCACAAGCAACTCTTATTGACAAGCCACACAATGAAGCAAATCAGGCTAAACCAAGCCTTGAACATATTCTTATAACTGATGAGGATGTAAATGAAGAAGCATTGGACACAAAAGCTAACAAGGATATGGAAAATGTAGATGAAACATGGCCTGATAATACTATCATTGATATTACCAAAGGAGATCTTGTAGATGAGGTACAGAAAGGTGAAGATGTCACTAATGTCCCAGCCTAAACTGACGAATAGGACACAACTATAGATACTGCACAGGTGAATATACTAGGCCAAATGCCACTATTAATACAAGCTATTAACATAATCTCACAAAAGGAAAAATCACCCAAGCCTGATGCAAGCATACCAAAGGATAAGGGTAATGATGAACATAAAGATACAACTGATGACCAAAATGTCATATATGGAGCACAACAAGAAACATATGAAGGAAAAAAGAAAAAGGTTAAGAAGAGAGGAAAGAAGATGATAATCCTAAGGATACATTAGGAGATGCTGCAAATAAACCAAAGGTTGATGTGGAGATGTCCACTCCCAATCAACAGGTAGATACCGAGCAACAGGAAAAAGACACAACACCACAAAATCCTTCATCATGCACGTCAGACCAAGAAAAAGATCTTGCTATGGTACTGCATATAGGTGCATCCCACAAGAAGAAGAAGAGGACCAAGAATAACAAGATGCAGGTAACACTTGATGAATTCATTGAGATACCAAAGTACGACCCTTCTACATTGGATTTTGAATCTCTCAAAGAGTATGGGGAAATATATCAAAGGAAAGATATGCAAGAAAAGCTAAGGAAATAGCACCAAGAATCCCTAGTGTTAGAAAATACAAGGGATATATTCACACAAATAGTTCCTAACATAGATGTTGATAAAGATGCCCCCATCCTTGATCAACTTGCTGTTCTAACCGATGCCATCATATCTCAGAATGTGGATGCAGAAAAAGCAATTGAAGAACGAGAAGAAAAAAAATATCAATACAAATTGATAGAAAAGACCCGCCAAGAAGTGGCAGTGAACAAGGTAAAGCTCTCAGAACTTGCAGATGAATTAGATCCAATAATTCTAAAGCTATTGCCTTAATTAAAAAGTTGTACACTTTAGAGAAATTAACTAAGGAAAATAGTGATAAGATTGCACAAATAGATTCTGATCTAAATACAAGTGCACACAGTCTAACCATAAATGACAATGCAATCAAGATGCATTTGGAAAAGATTATGAAATCTAGAAGGTTGAGACAAGAAATTAAAGAGGCATAAACCAAGTTTAGAGATGAGGTTACTGAGCTACAGGCTCTATTGCTACCAAATCTTACACTTCCGCAACAACACATGACTTCAACAAGACAGTTAATTTCCACTCCAAAGATGTCTGTAGCAGACAACATCTATGATATGCATGCCCGAATCACACTGGAGAAAATGGCTCTTGAACACCTAAATAAGAAATGGGAGAAACTGATGGAAGACATGAAGAATTCCCATTCCCATATCTTTGATAAGTTGTAAGTATACACCTTTGCCCTTACTATCAAAAAAAGGGGGAAAATGAAATGTACAGTAGTAAAAAGGGGGAGAATGATATAATACAAAGGGGAAAATGATATGAAGATAAGGTGAAAAGGGAGTATAGTATAAAGGCAAGTGTACATGTATATACATATACTATACTGACATATACATAGGGGGAGTCATAAATGACAAGGTAAATACATGGTGTACATACTACATAGTTTAGTATTTTTCACATATAAGTTTTTGATACTAATGTCAAAGGGGGAGATTGATGACACATTTTTCCATTAGTATGCAAAGGGAAATTTTTTTTGAACCATCAGTAACACCTACACAGAAAGACAAGATTTCTATACAAACCACAAGTACAGATAACAAAGGTCACCGAAAGTGTTAAGTTCAAGAGAAATCCGACAATACAGATCACAAGAGAAACTCGACACAGTTTTCATAGTTTAACCCACAAATGTTGAAGTGTAAATTGACAGAGCATAAAAGCAGAGGAACCTGATAGAGCAAGGGAAACTGATGGATAGTTCACAGAAGGAACACTGACAAACAAACAATAGAGAAACCCAAGCATCAGTCACTGAAAGTCAGTTATATCTTGAGAAATGTGGATCTGACTTCCACGTCAGATAAAACACTTATGTTTTATATTTAGCATTTTTATTTGATTTAAAACCATTTCTTGAGGGACAAGCAATGTAATTGTAATTGTTTTAATCAGTCTAACTGATTGAAAACTTGTAAACTAGGAGATCAAGGTCAAGTTGTAAACCTTTGATCATAGAGTTATCTTTGTAATACATGAAACTTAATTAGGTAAATCTATTGTATAAATAGATGTGTAATCATTCATTTTATATGGATGTGAGGATGATTGTATCCAATGAGAACATCTATGGATTAGACTAAGAGTTTCAAGAAAGAATAACAAAAGATGAATTAGGATATCAAGAATTAGACTCAAGGCTACCGAGCAATAGAGGTATTGATCAATCATAATAGGTGATACATTGTACATGTGAATTTAATGGATCTGTAATCAACAATTGTAGTTTGCATACACTTAGGTCACTAAATATTTTTGTCTACATTCTAACAAGTGTAGCAAATAGAAGAAATCCTCTCAAGAAAAGTGGATTTAACAATCCTTTGTAAATCTCTTAATCGAGTGCACACTAAACAATGTTGCTAAAGCTCTTAACCGAGTACACCTTAACCAATATCTACATAATACTCCTAACAGGGTAGATCATCAAAAGTGATCAAATTGTAAGCCTTAACCGACCCCTTCCATTCTGTAGATAGTGAATTTTTGTAGGTTTCATCCCCACCATAGTTTTTACCTTCTAACAGGGGTTTTCTACATTACCAAATCTTGTGTCATGTGTCTATACATTTCATGAATGTTTCTATGAATGTTTTACATGCTTAGTAAGTTAATGAATTTATATAACATACACAAAGATAAGATAACATGCATGGATGGTAATACAATTGATTACTAAAAGGATAAAGGTTAATTGATAAAAGTTTTGAGGGTACTGATTCACCCCTCCCCTCTTAGTACACCATTCCATTATTTCCAACAGAATTGACTTAAATACATAACAAACATCATATAATGCATAAAATAGTGAATACACACAAAAATGTGCACTAATAAGCATGGAATTAGGCACACTTGAGTAGTGTGTACAATTTATGATGCTACATTTAGTCCCCACTTTAGCGAGGGTATGAGTTAGTACTCATACACAAGTAAAGTAGAAGAAAGAGATATGATAGAGGAGAGAAGATATCATGGGAAATAATTAAAGAGGTAAGACATCAATAACTTCAAGGGAAGCCCTTAAAATAAGGATCTTAACTCGTGCAATCATGTGCAAGGGAACACAAAACAAAAACAACAAAAGAAAAAAGACAAAAGACTTTACATAAAGGGGTTAGTTCTAAAAATAAAGGCTCCAAATTAAATAGTTGAAGGGACCTCGATAAATTAAATGTCTCAACCACTAGTATCATGTTCAAAATGATATTGCAAGAAAACAAGTGGTCCCATAGGAATAAAAAGAGCACATGTCAAAGATAAGGAAATACTCCATGATATAACCAACTAGAAAAGCTATGAGATCGTATATAATAGAAAAAGGAAACCATGAATGCCATGGGCTAGCAAGCTGCTTTATTCTAGGTGATTCATGAGAGAAAGAGGAGGAAGAGTAGGAAATATTATAGCAATTTGTGTTACTAAAAGAGAGATTGATATTCTAGTAAGTTGTGTTATGCTACCAACTCATCCAAGGATATCCAAGTAAAGCATTGTTCACAATGAAATATACCAAAAGAGGATCACCCTAAGGAAATCTAATATATAGTACAAAAAAATCTAAGAAAAGTATTGTCTCTAAGGAAAATTACAAAATAATGCATAGGGGAATGAAATGATAACCCCAAGGAAAGCATTGTCTCCTTAGGAATTTGTTGAATAATGTATAGGAGCATAAAAGGATCTAGGAATCTATTATATATATATATATATATATATATATATATATATATATANTATTATATATATATATATATATATATATATATATATATATAATGGCATAAATTTTACACCCCTGTGTAAAATGCCATTTTCACATTTCCCTACCTTAGCCTAAGACTCAAATTCTGCATAATCCCCATCACCTGCCAACATTAGCCAACTCACCACTATCTCTAAAATTACTACCACACAACCCCAATGATTTTGGACAAGTGTGCACCATAGAGACGTCCACATAATGCGCTAGTCTTCACAAATTTGTAGATGTGCGGGTTGTCGTTGGAGTGTTACAAATTATCAAATTCCATTTTTAATGCCCCAACATGGGATATCTTGCATAGGATTCCTTCTGATTGCATTTTAAACCCTTCATTTTGCCTTCATTTTTGGCTCTACACAACTTCTTGGTCATTCATCTGCTCTTCATCTATCTTCTTGGGCACATTTACTACACTAAATTTTTAACCATTGTCGAGGCTCTCAAGTTCATGCATTGATTATACCTCTTTCACTTGGGCTCTTTTCACATTTGGGGGAGTTTTATCATCTCCCTTTAAGTCTTGATAGTATATTATCTCTTTTCTCTCTCCTTCTTACTTGTATTATTTTCTATTTATTTTCTCCATTTAGTTATCTATCACTAATTATCATGTCAACTCGGCTGCTGTGGAGGTGGAGACACCAAAATAGGGACTTGAATGAGTCAAGTCTCCAAACAACCACCCAACCATTTTCCTTTCTTCCCTTATGTGCAAGTTTCTTGGAAGGATGCGCTCAAAGGATTGCTCCATAAACCTTCAAAACTTGGTCTCATCCTATCCCTTTTCTATAACTTTTACATTGATTAGAAAAAAAAATCATCTTAGCTTATTTTAGCTTTGCATTAGAAGTTTATCATTCTGTTAGTTTGTTTACATTTTATGTTATTAAGTAGCTTTCTATTATTTTAGTTTTTCAATTTGTCCTTATTGTCTGTACTTTTTTGTATGAGATGTCGGCATGCCATGCTAGTGACTAACTTCCGCACTATAGTCCTAGACTCACACTGTTGTCTAAGACAATGAGCTTATCGGGATCGAAATTTGTTCCTCATATTTATCTCTTTCATTTCTAGTAATATAAATATTTTCAGCTTTTCATTTACTTTAGTTAACATTTAAAATATCAAGAAGCATACAAGTAAACTAATTATCACATATGATCTCCCTAGCACTCCTAACTAGTAAAGTGAGTTGGAACAAGGGAATATTCCATCACTTGTGAATTTTACTAGTCTCCAGGTTAGTGTACTATTTCATTCTCCAAATTTTGGCAAACTTGATGTGAACTAGCAACCTTTTAAAAACTTCATGATAGTTCCATCGCGGGAATGGTGACCATCACTCCAATTTTCTAGCAAGCCTAAAGGGTTCCTATAACAACTATATCCTTCACCCATATGGACAAGCCATATATCATGTTGGCTACTTTTTATGTTGCAACAAAACACAACAACCTCCTCTTCTTCTGACTAGTTTTATAGTGAAGCCAACTCCAAATATTACTCCATCCAAGAAAAGAAACAACTAACAAGCACTCTTACAATACTTCTACTCTTTAGGTTCCGCTATACCAAGGGGGGATACCCTAAAATACCCTGAGATATTTCTATATGGTATTCATCTAATCATTAATCTCACAACAACTCATAACCGAGAGATACTAGATAATTGGCTTATTACCCATTGAACATCAACAATGAAATGGAGCATTGATGACATGTAGCTGATTGAATATTTGAGGATGTTAAGTTGATAATCATGCAAGGCATTAAATCAGTTAATGTATTGTATTTTCATTGATTTCAATTTGATATAATCTGTATGGTCATGGAGATACTGCCAAAGACTTCAAATAACTCATGAATCAAGGCTATGCTAATCAGTAATGCATACAAGTAGAGTATTCACTAAGTGACTACATACATCAACAGAGTGCACCCGACGGTTAGAGTAAAAGAAAAAAGTCACAATGTTTCTCGACAAAGAAATACATAGAATTATCAATGAGTAGAGTTACAGTGTTGCCTGATGAGCAAAACACAGAGTAACTTGACAGACATAATTTAAGTGTTGTCCAATGAAAAAGACAAGGATGGAGATCCCAATGACAACTGAAGTCACACCAATGAAACAGTCATTTATCACTGATGACTAATTGAATTAGTGACGAAAAGAACAGAGAGTTTAGAAAATGACAAAATATCTAGCTGGTAGAGCTCAATATAGAATTAACTAGTTGTCTACTTTGTTTTATTCGACCAGAGATAAGTGATTAATTTAAAGCTGATTTATACAGTTGGCAAGAAGATATCTATGAGACTAATTAGGAGTTATGCTTTAAATCTAATTGGATAGATTGCTTATCACACCAATAATCAAGAACCAAGAAATAATGAATATTATGTCTATATAAGAGATAAGCTTAATTATTTGAAAAAGGGGATTAAGGGGAGTGAATAGAGAGGATGCTGAAGAGAAAATGATGAAGAAAAAATTTACGCAGTCCTGATCAAACAAGCTAAAGCGAGAGCTAAGGAATTCTACAGACACTAACAAACAGTGAGCACAACATCACAGAGAAGAAAGTGTGGAGCACAAGGATTGAATTGATATATTGGTCAGAGAGGTATTGTACTTAAATAGATCTAAAAATATACAATTTAAGTTGCAATATGAATAGGTCATAGTGTTTCAGTTTAACCATTGAAGCATCAAGTTTCTTAATAGAGCAAGACTTAACAATCTTCTATATATTGAGGTACATCTCAAGGAGTGCCAAAAAGGTTGATTCATGAAAGTAGCATTGGATATTCCTGATGCCTATTGATAGTATAAGGAAGAGGCTGATTCAAGCATGGCAGCATTAGATGCCCAATACTAAGTGACAAACTCTACATATAAAATCCTCTAACAAGGTCACACCTACAAGTGTGTTTGTAACCTTTAACAAGGTTGGCTCCTAACAGGGCTCACTTTAGAAGAGTGAAAATTTGGGGTACCGGTCCCAGTGGTTTTTCCCTTTATAGGGTTTCCATGTTAAAAATCCATGTGTGATGTGTGTATGATTCATTTCTTTACTATTTTGTATCTTACAAATTTGATTTTGGATTTATCGGTATACTCTGCATATTTACTGTATTTCTTTAAATAGATGACTACTTATCGATAAACATATAGAAGAAGGTTTAACAAAGCAATCCGACAAGTAGAAAATTGATATAAGTTATTCAAGGCATTCATCTTGTAGGACAAAAGATATCTTGAGATATAATTTATGGTTATAAGTTTGAAGGGTTGATTTAAGGATTAATTGTTAAGGCCACTGATTCACCCCCCTTTTAGTTATTACTAACAATTGGTATCATAGATTGTGTGCTTAGAAGGAAGGTTTCAAGACCTAAGCCAAAGATCACAAGATGAACAAATGAGATGTGCCCAAGTTGAACAAAGATAATTTTGCTTCATGGTAGAGCATAATAAGACTTGACTTAACAGGTATTGGTAATGATGTTATTCAATACTTAGAAACTGAATATGTGTTTCCCACAGGAGCATAAATAGTTGAACAAATGAGAGAGAAGCATGAACACAATGACACGATGATAGATCTTGCTTCCTCGCTCTCTGATGCAGAATTTGAAGATGTCAAAGAATGAAAAATTGCAAAGCAGATGTGGGACAAATTGAAGGTTGTACATGGTGGTGACAAAAATTTTTTGAGAGCCAAGGAAGAAAGCCTTAGAGGAAAGTTTGATGATCTCAAAATGAAAGAAGGTCAAAACATCACTTAATACAATACAAGAATCAAAGAGGTAGTCAATGCTATACGAGGAGTTGGAGGTATACTAGAAGAAGATATAGTGGTAAGTAAAATTCTAAGAACCTTACTGCCTACTTATGCTATTAGAGTATCTGCTATTCAAGAAATGAGAGTAGTAGAAAATAGCAATGTTACTCTAGATATTTTGATTGGAAGACTAATTTCATTTGAGATGAATAACTTTGATAATAGTGTCTTACCAAATATAGAGTTTGCATTCAAAACTTCTATGAGAATAAGTAAATCAAGTCATAAAAACACTATGATAAAAGATAGTGATAGTGAAAGTGAAGAAGATGATCTTGATGAAATTGAAGCACTTATGGCTAGAAGAATGCAGAGAGGCAAAGGTAAATTACCATTTGTTTGTTTTAATTGCAAAGAGATTGGTCACTTTGCTGCAAGATGTACTAAAAGAAGAAAAGATGAGAGAAGTAATGACAGATCATTTGAAAGGAAGTCTAACAGAGGTGATTATAGAAGCTACCGACAATTAGAAAGAAGAGATACCCGAGACTATAAAGACAAAGGAAAGAAGGCCAGTTACCTAGAAAAATGCAAAGATGATGATACTGACACCGAATCTGATGAAGACATTGAGATGGTGTTTATGGCTATAAAGGATGATTCAGATGATGATGAAGAAAGGTATGTAGAAACAAATCTCATATCTAAGGTTAACAAAAATGATGTTTGGATCATAGATAGTGGCTGCACTCACCATATGATCGGTGATAAGCAAAAGTTTGAGACTTTTGACTACTACAAATGTGGTTTAGTAAGAATGGGTAACGACACACCTTGTCCAATTGAAGGTAGAGGAACCATAATGTTGAATAACCAGATAAAATGTGAAAATTCTTATTGGGTAAATGGATTAAATTATAATCTATTGAGTGTTTCTCAGTTGAATAATTCAGGTCACAAAGTAGCATTTGAAAATAAGAAGGCAAAGATCTTCA
>MU225642.1:326250-403750 GCA_018584345.1 Thuja plicata
ATCTAATAATGTTTTAAATTTTCAATATGATCTCAATTCAAGATTATTTAATTATCAATTATTATATCAAATAAACATTAATTCAATCATGAAATAATATTCAAATGCTTATTTACAAGAAGTACTATTAAAATTTAGATAATCAATCATAATCCCATAAAAAATAATGCACAAAGTCATTTACTAGGGTATAATAAAAGATTGTACTTTAGGTTTTGAAAATTAAAGATAAGTATCAATAAAAAATATTTCAAAACCTAAAAAAAATAATAATCTTTTAATACAAATATACTTTTCACACTAATGATATCATGGTAAATAATACATTAAAATCACATTAGTAAGAAACAATACATTTATTTGTTCCAACAATTTTTTATTTTTTAATTTTAAAATAGAATAATCTAACACTTATCCCTTAATTTCTACCCATACTCTCAAAGAATAACATAGGACAACTGGTTAGGTGGCGATCGGGAGATGAACACTCAACCTATCAAGCCAACCTTTTTTCCTACCTACCTACCCTCCTACCCCCTAACCAATTGTACATACACCAATAACGACAATGTCATTAATATGGTTAAACCTGTTGATGTTGAATATTGTAATGTCATCATTCTCAAGGGAAGGGAAGATACTTCCAAGTCCAAAACACCTTTCATTTTGTGAGGGTCTACGCCTCAATCTTCTAAACAAGAGCAGTCTCAAGTCAGTGCTAATGTTGTTACTCGATCTCATGCTAAGATCATCATCAAAGGCCCTGAGCCTTCTCTATCTACATCAACTCAACCTTCAAACAAAGCTAAGGTTGACTCTACTAATAAGAATCCAAAAGTGGGTTCCTCATCTAATGCTGCCAATTACAACATTCTCGATCAATTGCAATGTACTAATGCTCAGATAACTATTTTTGAGCTCCTAAAAATCTCCCCTGCTCAGGGAAATCCTGGACAAAGCTCTCACCGAGGCAAATGTCCTAAAATATCTCGATCTCAACTGGTTTCAATTTATGGTAGGTCACTTGACCTCCTCACATTACTTGTCTTTCTCTAAGGAAGATGACCATTCTTTGAGTCACCTGCATAATAACCCTCTGCACATTGAAGTCATGATTGGTCCAAAGCGTGTTCTCTGCATTCTCATAGATAACAGTGCTGGCCTCAATATTTTCTCTGCTAGTTTCCTTACTGAGTTAGGCTACAGAAAAGATTGCATTGATGCCCACAAAAAGATTACTATTAAGGCCTATGATGAGGAAGAATGTAAATCTAAGGGGCTAGTTGTGTTGCCAATCAGAGTTGGTCCTGTTGAACGAGATGTTATCTGTCAAGTGCTTGACATGCCTTTGGCATACAATATTCTGTTAGGAAGGACATGGATCCATGAAATGCAAGCTATCCCTTCAATGTACCATCAATGCATTAAATTCCCATTCCAAGGATCTGAAGTGACTATACCTGCTAACACATGCTATGACTGCAATGCCAACACAAAATCTGCTGACATCTTTGTGCCTACCAACAGAGAATCTATTGAACTCCTTGAGAATAAATTAAAAGAAATGGAAAAGAGTTTGACACTCAAAGAAACTGATATGGGAGGATATCACATTGAACCTGTGCTATCTATTACATATTTTTTTTTGTCTCCACATTATTTTGGGAAACCTTCTGAGAGCACTAAACCTTCTACATTTCCTCCTCCAACAAAGTATGGTGGTACCTTTGTACATGCCATAGTACCATTAGAAGAAGAAGCTGAAAATAGAGCTATCAAAGCTTGGATCTATAAAGGAGAAGACAATTCTGAACAAACCACTCCTTATGATATAAAACCTGAGCAATATGGCAAAGGTCTATCTATTATGCAATGTTTTGGCTATAAAGGAAATGGTCCCATAGGTGCGAATCATAAGGTATTGATTGCACCACTTGAAGCTATTGGTTGCAAAACACACGAATCTATAGGTATAGGCTTCAAGAAACTCACATTTCAACTGGGGATAAACAAATTTGTACCTTGAGAAGATAAACAACCAACACCTGAAGAAACATCTAAAACTGTAGAATTTGAAGATAGTTCTAATGAGGATAGTTTTTCTTATCCTATTCCTCCAGACCTGGCGGCATTCTTTGCTGAGCCAGATAACTTTATACCGCATGTTAGTACAGTAGACACTAACAATTATTCTGATAACACCGCTTCCTTTGCTACATTAACTTATGAGGAGTGGAAGGAAATATATATCTAAATCCAAGTCATCAGGGTGATTTATACACACCACCACACTTTCAAGAACAGTTTGACCAGGAATTCTAGTCACTTCTCATTACACAAGAGGTAGCTGATGCTACAAACACTAATGAGGTACCTAGGTCAAAAGATTCTCATCTAACCATAGCAGAGGTTCTAGGTAGAACTCATCCCAACTAGGGACAAAGGGTTGATTTCACTCACATTCTTGACATGACACCTAATGATGAAACAAACTCCCATGAATATGAGTTTGACAGCTTGTCATATGCCACCTTTGACAGAGATACATATATAGCTAACACATATGAAAACCTTCTCGAAGTAGGTGAAGGGTCTAGTGTAAGGTCACACGAGTCTGACTCCATAGATGTTAACATGTCATCTACTACGGTCGCTAGGAATCAAAGGAATTTGACTATACCTCTGGATGAGATCACTTTAGGTCTCGACTTTCTTGTCCATGATTTTGATGATTATATCATGAACTCACTTGAACCCGTCACTCTTCTTTCACTTCACCATCCTGAGCTTATAGACTGGAACTCTACCTCCTCATCTAGTGAAGTCCTTATGTTCCAGAATGATTACACTCTTGCCTATTACCTATACGCTATCAAACCTATAACGTCCTCCACTAGTGAAGAAAGTGTCAACATGACTAAGGTTGACATCAAGTATCTTAATCACAAAATCAAAAGAAGAAAAAATAGGTGCTTTGATGGTGAAAACCACATTGTGGCAGTATTAGAGCCTAAAATAGTCAAAATAAAAGACGTATCCAATGGTGAAAACCTCTCTGAGGTGCCCAAGGATGAGATAATTAATGTGCTTCTGAGTCATTTCTAGGAGAGATCATCTGTGCTTATTGAACCAACTCAACCTATCAACTTGGGTACAAAGGTAGAACCTCAGATCATTCACTTGGCACAATCACTATCAGAGGCAGAAAAAGAGGAATTCACTACATTCTTCTGAAGTAAAAAGATAAACTTTGCATGGAAATATTTAGACATGCTGATATTAGACCCTTATCTAATCATGCATCATTTTTCCATTGCACCAGGTATCAAGCCCGTCAAGCAGAAGCTTCACAAAATGCATCCACATGTAGCTCTACTTGTCAAAGCTGAATTGGAGAAACTTCTTAAGGCAGTGTTTATCAGAGTAATTGACTATGCCAAGTGGATCTCTAATATTGTTCCAGTATCAAAACATGATAAATCTATATGAGTCTACATAGACTTCAGAGACTTGAATTTGGCATGTCCTAAGGACGATTTTCCATTGCCTAATATTGATATGATTGTAGATATGACAACAAGGTATGAAATGTACTCACTAATGGATGGTTTCTTTGGCTACAACCAGATAAAAATTATGCCAGAGGACCAAGAGAAAACTACTTTCACATGTGCCTAGGGAACCTTCTGTTGCAATGTCATGCCCTTTGGACTCAAAAATGCTGGTGCTACATATCAGAGAGCTGTTACTACTATATTTCATGACATGATGCATAAAATAATGAAAGATTATGTGGATGACACTTTAGCTAAGAGCATGCACCGAAAGAAGCATCTTTTAGATCTAGGTCCTATACTAGATCATATGGAACACTTCAGTCTGAGGCTCAATCCTAAGAAGTGCACATTTGGCATAACATCTAGAAAATTGCTTGGCTATATCATCTTTGCCAAAGGCATCGAAGTAGATCTTGCAAAAGTACAAGCTATCATGGAAATGCCACCACCAAAGAATATTAGACAAATGAGAGGGCTTCAAGGCCGACTGCAATCTATCTGGCATTTTATCTCACAAATGGCAGATAAGTCACAACCATTCACCAAGACTTTGCACAAGGGCATGGCTTATCAATGGAACAAATAATGTGATGAAGGGTTCACACAAATCAAACAGTATCTTGCAAACCCGCCAATCTTGATGCCTCCTATTCATGGGAAGCCGCTTATACTTTACATCTCTGCTACAGATACATCATTGGGTATCCTCTGGGCTCAAGAAGATTAGCTCAACAAAGAGAGGACTATTTATTACATTATTAGAACTCTGGTCTCATATGAAACAAAATATTCTGCTATAGAGAAGGCTTTCCTTGCAGTGGTATTTGCTTCACAAAAACTATGGCACTATATGCTGGCTCATACTACACATCTAATTGCTAAAATTGATCCTCTAAAATATTTTCTCAGTAAAGCTACCCTCACAAGTAGACTAGCTAAATGGGTCATGCTTCTCAGTGAATTTGATATTGAATATGTCGAAAGAAAGGCCATTAAGGGTTAGGAAATAGTAGATCGATTGGCACAAGCACCTCTAGTAGATCATCAATCATTGCACATTGAATTTCCAGATGAGTCCATATTACTTCTCACACATCGATCATGGACCATGTTTTTTGATGGTTTGTTTACCCAACATGGGTCAGGTGCTGGAATACTGTTCATTACACCTCAAAGGTACTCTTTACCAAAAGAATACAAGATGTTGTTTCCTTGTACAAACAATATTGCTGAGTATGAAGCCCTAATCAATGGTATGAAGATCGCCCTTGAGTGGCGAGTAGACAAACTCAATGTTCTTGGAGAATCATAGTTAGTCATGAATCAAGTAAATGATATCTATCAAACAAAGGATGACAAGTTGGTGCCTTATAAATGGTTGGTTGATGACCTCAAAAAGTATTTTACTCACATCACATTTCAACAAGTTCCAAGGGTAGGTAATAAAGCAGCAGATGCCATGGATACTCTTGCCTCCATGCTACAGATGCCAGAAAATGATTTTTGACATGAATTCCTAGTGGAGATGTTACGCTACCCAACCTATGACTCCCCTGATTCCTGGATGATCTGTTCTATCATTGGACATGACTCATCTTGCTACCATCATATCTTTTCCTACCTTTGTGACCAGATTGCTCTAAACACTTACACCTGGAATGAGAAACGTCACTTGATCCATGATTTATCATCATAGCTAATGACTTGTACAGACGTGGTCTAGACAGTACCCTCCTTAGGTGTTTAGAACCTGATGAGTCCAAACATGCATTATTAGAGGTGCATGAAAGCATCTGTGGGTCTCACTCTAATGGCTTGACATTGGCCCGCAAACTTATTAGAGCTAGTTACTATTGGCCAGATATGGAAAAAGAAGCTACACAGTTTGTTAATTCTTGCAAATAATGTCAACTACATGGTAATCTGATTTATGCTCTAGCCAAGGAGATTATTCCATTCATTACTTTCTGTCCATTTCAACAATGGGCCTTTGACTTGTTGGGTCAGATTTATCCCTCGTCCTCAAATGGACATAAGTTAATTATCACAGATACAGACTATTTTACCAAGTGGGTGGAGGTAGTCCCTCTCACCATTGGCAATGGAAAATTAGTAGCTATGTTCATTCTCAACTACATCATCTACAGGCATGGTGTACCCTCAACAATAATCACTAATAATGGGGGACAATTAAAGAACAAGGATTTGATAGAGCTATGCTCTAAGTTTAAAATTACTCAACATTGGTCTTCCATCTATTATCCTCAGGGTAATGGACAGGCAGAAGCATCCAACAAGACAATCCTTATAATCCTGCATCGCACAGTGCACAAATCTAGACGAGATTGGCATCTCTAGATCAATCTAGCTCTCTGGGCATACAGGAAAAGCATAAGAACACAAATAAGGGCTACTTCATATGCTTTGGTTTATGGAGCAGATGCTGTGTTACCAATTGAGGTTGAGATTCCTTCTCTGTGAGTCTCCCTGAAAGGCCTCATTATTGATGAAGATAATAGAATATATCGGCTACAAGAGCTAGAATTAATTGATGAACGTTGGCAAGTGGAATTCGATCACCTTAGAGCATACCAAAAAAGGATGTCCAAGAGCTACAACAAGAAGGTTAGACCAAGGGATTTCCAAGCGGGTGACCTCATTTTGAGAGAAAACCCTAAGAATCAACAACATCGAATCCAGAAGGGAAAGTTTGAACCAAACTGGCTTGGTCCGTATATTGTTACTATAGTGTTTGGGTCTAGTACCTATCAAATTTCTACTATTGAAGGAGAACAACTCAAAGAGCCCATCAATGCTCTTCATTTGAAGCGGTTCTACAGCTGAGAAATCTTCAGTGTGCTCATGTATATAGTAAAGTCTTGAAAAAATCCTAAAAATTTGAAAAAGTCCTAAAAAAATGATCATCTTAGTGAAAACCTAGCGATAGGTTCTTTGATGTATCTCCAAAAAAATCATATATTCTAAAAATACCCCAAAAATTAAAAAATTGAAAAATACAAAAAAAAAAGAAAAAGAAAAAAAAAGTGCCATTGATGAAAACCTGGCAAACAGGCGTCATGGTAGCAAAAACAAGAATTTCTGCCAAGAATGTGAAAAATTGGTAAATAGGCGCCTCTTGTTTCACATTGCTATATCTATTGCAGCACCACTTGGCTTTATGCATTTGCTTTCCTGCATTTCCTGCTTTCCTACTTGCATTTGCTTTCAGTTCCTGTCAAGACACCAAGTCACATGGACTGAAACTGGTCATACTCTCGGGGCAACCCTCCTGGTCTTGGGGGCATTGTCTTATTACTTTTTGGATCTACTTTGTGACAGTCACCAGTGGTTCTCACTACATCTGCCTACTGTCACTTAGCTTAAACTGAGTTCTCTCTTCTTAAGAATCTCCCTAACATTAGTCACTAGTGGTTCTCACTGCGTCTGCCTACTGATGTCTAGCTATTCCTATGATCTCCTCACTTGAGCATCTCTGTCGCGTCAGTCACCAGTGGTTCTCACCGCATCTATCTACTGTCACTGTTCTTTTGAGATTTCTCACATCTGTTACAGTTGGATTTATTCTCAAACGCTCTATCTATCGATACTCAGTCTTGACGATTCTTTGCTTTAGTTTGTACATATATTTTGTTCACTTTCATGACACTCTAGTTCCTTTGTGAACCCTCCTAACTTGACATTGATTCAGCACCATACGCTTGGGGGCAACCACATCTAGTTTTTCCTCACAACATACATCAAGTCAGTCATTGTTACTTGGGGGCACGGGTCCTCCATTGGATCACATATTTGGTTTACACCTGAGTCAGTAATCTTGTCACTTCTCAAGGATAACTCGCTACTGCCACAAACTGGTGTTTTTTAACACCACCATAAACAATGTTTTTTAACACTATCTCTGGACACATCTATGTTTTTCAACACACATAGGCTATCTCAAACATAAACATCCATCGATAACAATCAAACACAATGCACTCAAAAGCACAACGGTGTTTTTCAACACCTCATACACATATACATTCGCAAAATTTGAAATTGGTTGAGCTATGCTTGAATCTTTCTTTGTATGATGTCTGTTCTTATGGATTTCATTGATATTTTCTTTGTCTACTACTTATTGGTGTAGTCCCAATGATCTGACAATGTCAAATAAATAGGGTGTATGTGATAAGAGCTCCCGCACTAAGGTGGAACAACCTCACATCCCTCGATCTTGTTTATTTGTACACCATGGTGAGGTTGGTACTATCTCCTTGTCTGTTGTTGCTCTGTTTGTTATTGCTCTATTTTTTTATGCATGATCGCATTCATGGTTATCTTGGCTTTGAATGCCTCGATATTGGTGTACTCTTGCAATATTAACTAGAAACAATGTTCAAGTCAACTTGGCTTTTATGCCCTAGTGCTTATGTTTGTTTCTTACATTTTATCCAATGACAAAGTCATATTCATATCCTTATGGTTGTATTGTGGCACCAGTAAGGGTTGTATTGACTTTGATGTTTCAAAAAATGCTCAATGATGATAATTATACGATGGGTCTCACAACCATGTCCTAGGTATTTCATCTAGAATAGGATTGCATTTTCATTCTAGACTTGCATTGTGGCAGCAATTTGATGTTCACTTCATTTCGTTCTCCTAGATTTGGACATTGGGGAGTTATTCTTCAGCATCCTGGCTTCACCACTACTACACAAATGTTCAATCCTCACTCTCTATCTTCAACTATATGACCAATCCATTTTCAAGATTGAAATCAAAATATGACACTTCTATATAGCTCAAAATTGCATTTTAATTTTTTTTGGGACTAACGCGATCGGATGCTTGTGCAATCAACTTTCTGACGTCGCTTTCTTGTCAAAATCTTATCCTATCATCATTTTCTCAAATCTTTGACTTTTTCCTCAAAATTCAACTCTAGTCAACTCTGGTCAACCCTAGTCAAACTTGGTCAACTCAACCTCGACAATTGCTCAAAATTACTTCTGAATCTTTCAAATTCTTCCATAATCTATTCTGAGTTCTTCTTGATCTTTGATTCAACATCTATCTGTGATTTTTCACTCTCCATCATCATTATGATGTGTCATCTTTCCATTTCGCTCCCAAGGGGGTAGGATGATTACATCATTGAATCTATCCCAATCAATTTGATCTAATTTTCAAAAGTCCTCATTGCTAGGGGCATCTTATCACTTGGGGCATGTTCATTTTTTCATACCTCACAGTCAAAACTAGATGCTCCACAATCAATAAGGGTCTCTTTGTTCCTTACATCTTGTCATCTATCAGGTATCCGAGCATTCTAACTTGGATCCCTGGGATCAAGCTTCATTCTAGAGATGATTCTCAAAAACTCATCTATTGGGAATTGGGGCATTCTAACCCTAACTCCTCAAAATCAAGCTCCACTCCATTCTGGAGATGATTCTGAATCTCTATTGACTATCTTTTGAGATAGGTATCGGGGTAATCTAACCCTGACTCCTGAAGGTTGAGCCTCGTTCAGGGGATAGTCTTGTGAAAGATATCAATCTGACTAGTGTCTTGGAAATCTAACCTAGATATTGGGGGACTAAGCTTCATTCTGGAGATAGTCCTAAAATCTCTATTGATTACCTTGTTGGACAGGTATCGGGGCAATCTAACCCTGACTCCTGAAGGTTAAGCCTCATTCTGGGGACAACCTTGTGAAAGATATCAATCTATTTAGGTATCAGGGCATTCTAACCCGGATCCTTGAGGATCAAGCTTCATTCTGAAGATGATTCTTGAAATATTAATCTATTTAGGTATCAGGGCATTCTAACCCAGATCCTTGGGGATCAAGCTTCATTCTGAAGATGACCCTCAAAAACTCTACTTGATCGACGTCTTGGAAACCTAACCTAGACTTTGGAGAGTCAAGCTCTATTCTAAAGATGGCTCTGAAATCTTTGCATCATCAATTTTCAAATCTATTCTTCTGTGCTTCAGGCATCAGACTATTCTTTGAATCAATGCGCTGCTCACACATCAATTCAAAGAGGGGCAAAATATAACACCGCAAAATTGGCATCTTGCAACCCTAACCAATTTTGTTGCATTTGTCATTCTTTTGAATCATCAAAGTCCTATTGTACTAGGAAATTTTGAGTTTTGTCTGTCTCTACTCGACCTGAGTGTCAAATGCAGAAAATCCTAAATCTGCATTAATCATACATCATATTTAATTCCTAAATATTTATTGGCTAAACAAACCTTATGATCTAATTAATTTAATTAATAAAGTCCTAGCACTTTAATTAAATTAAATTCACTCTCTTTAGCTAAGACACATGAAAAAGGGATTAAATAATATTTAATTATTAAATAAATATCCTCATTTCAATAATTGAATTTGAATATTTAGATAATTGAGAAAAACCTATTTATGAGGTCATATTTATTTAATTCATTGGATATTCTCTCAAAAATCTTTCTTCTGTTCATAAATAGAATCTTTGAATTAATTGTGCTTTAAAGAGAAAGAAAACAATTAAAATTAAATAAAACAGAATTAAATCAAAGGAAGAAAATAGTTAAAGCAAAAGGGAAAACAATTTATTGTATTCTTTTAAATAATGCTTTCTATTCTAAACTGGCTTTTCTAACTGTTTTATTTCAAAGAGGAAAGTTTCTATTCTGATCACCTCTGAGTCTATAAAAGAACTCCCATTCTTCATTCAAAACCCCTGATTAGCTCACTTACTTTCATGCATTGTTAGAATACTGAATTATTGCCACATTCTTAGTTGATAATCTCATATAGAATAATCTCATTTTGCAATAGAATAATTTCAATTTCTAGAATAATTGTATTGAAATCATGTCTTAGATTAATCTTACATCTTTCAATTCTTAGAATAATCTTTGTATTGCATTGCATTCATAGAGAAAAATCCTTCAATCCTATATTGGTCTATGGTTGTGAGACTCTTGTTCTTAGAGCTATTTCAAAAACCCCATCTGGATAGAAGGCATCAGGTCGAATCATGCATGCAGGCAGGATGAATAATCTCATATTCAGTCTTATGTGTATTTGATGAAGAAGGACTATGTTGAAGTGTATGGTGAGTTAACAAGGCCAAATTTACCACATACATTTGTACTGTTGTTTACACATTGAACAAAGTACAATTGAAGAAAGACACCAAAAAGACACCTTATGAGCTATGGTATGGATACACACCCAATGTAAGTTATTTCAAAATTTTTGGCAGTCAATGTTATATCTTAAAAGATGATAGAAATGGAAAAATTGACTCCAAGAGTGATGAAGGAATTTTTATAGGGTATTCTACAAAGAGCAAGGCTTATAAATTTCTAAACAAAGTCTCTAACAAAATTGTTGAAAGTGCAAATGTAAAGATAGATGAATTTTCAGAGAAGAATCAAAAGGAAAGCACTAAAGAACCAGAGGACTACAATAAGTTCACATACAATGAGGAAATAGACACTCTATCCTACCAACAATGTAGAACTCCCGAGAAATAGATCATTGCACCCAAGCATCAGGCTACAAATACCGACGATCAGAATATTGCTCAAGATGATGCATAAATTGATGAAGAACAGAATGAAGAACAAAATGATAATCAAGCTGATAGACAAAGAGCTGAACCTGTACTTTCAAGATATGTTAGAAGGAACCATCCACAAAACCTGATCATTGGAGACAAGAAGGCTGGTATGAGAACTAGAAGTAAGTATCTAAACACAAGATGTCTTATTTGTGAGTATGAGCCCAAATATATCAATGCTGCACTAGATAATGATGAATGGATAAGTGCAATGAATGAAGAGATTGAACATATAGAGAAAAAAAAGACATGGACACTTGTACCAAGACCAAATGACAAGAATGTCAATGGTACAAAATGGATATTTAGGAATAAGCTGAATGAGAATGGAGAAGTCACAAGAAATAAAGCAAGACTAGTATGCAAGGGGTATGCACAAGAAGAAGGAATTGACTATAGAGAGACCTTTGCACCCATTTCTAGACTAGAAGGAGTAAGAATATTTCTTTCTTATGATGCATATAAAGGATTAAAGGTATATCAAATGGATGTCAAGTCTTCATTCATGAATGGAATACTTGAAGAAGAGGTATACATTGAACAACTAGAAGAGTTTGTTGATCTAGACAAGAGGGACATGGTATGTAGACTACACAAAGCCCTGTATGGATTAAAACAAGCACCCTGAGCCTGGTATGAAAGAATTCTTTCCTATCTTATAAGTATTGGATTTTTAAGGGCTAGTGAAAATAGTAATCTATATTTGAAGGAAGATATTGAAGCTAACACTTTGATTTTTGAGATATTTGTTGATGACATCATATTTGGAGGCAATGATATGCTATGAAAATCATTTGCAAATGAAATGAACAAAGAGTTTGAGATGTCTATGTTTGGAGAGATCAAGTTCTTTCTTGGTCTACAGATCATGCAAAAAGGAGAAGGTATTTTCATTACACAATCCAAGTACATCAAAGAAGTACTAAAAATATTCAAGATGAAAGAATCCAAACCAGTTGGAACACTGATAGCAACTGGATGCAAACTGACAAAGGAGGACAAGTCATCGAAGGTAAATCAGACTTTATATAGATCAATGATTGGAAAAATCTTGTATGTTGTACATACTAGACCAGATATTGCACATGCAGTAGGAATAGTTGCTAGATTTTATGCTAATCCCAGAGAGTCACATATGACTATTGTGAAAAGAATCCTAAGATATCTAAAGAATACCAAGGAATATGGCTTATGGTATAGAAGAGAAGGCAAATTTGAACTTTAGGTCTTTATCGACACTGATTGGGCTGGAAATATTGATGACCAGAAGAGCACAAATAGAGGAGAATTCTTCATGGGTGACAGACTTGTCACATGGATCAGCAAGAAACAAGGATGCATCTCACAATCTACTGCAGAGGCAGAGTATGTTGTTGCTGCTACAAACTGTTCAAATATTGCATGGATCAAACAGTTACTGGAAGGTATGCATATGAAAATTCTAGAACCAGTAATGATCTACTATGATAATACAAGTGCAATAAAAATTTCCAAAAATCCAATCATGCATGCTAAAACAAGGCACATTGCCATCAAGTATCATTATTTAAGAGAACAAGTTCAGGCAAAGGAGGTGATACTTGAATATGTGCAATGAAAGGAACAATTGGCCCATATCTTCACCAAGCCACTGCCCAAGGATGCATTTGAGTACTTGAGAAAGAGATTAGGGGTCAGACCCTTGTCTATTGGTCAGTAAGTTGACTAGAAGGCTGCATCAGCCTACATATTAACAGAATATCATTCATGTTTATGCAAGCAAAAAGATGGACTTCAAAGATAAATCAATACACAAAAAGGTATTTATTTACTTTGAGAAACAAAGGTATTTCTGATGGATTGGGAAATTCAAGGAATATATTTTGGATTAAAAGGATCCACTTAACATAATTATAACTGTCAAAAGCTTGTTTGAAAAGATAAGATGTTTGGCATTAATGTCAAAGGGAGAGATAACATATTATCACACTGACAAAGGGAGAGAAAATAGAAAGGGAGAGAAAAAATCAAAAGAGAAGAACAGTAAAAGGGAGAGAGTTTGACACAGAAGGAGAGCATATCACACCAGAGAAAGAAAGATTCTACATCCATCCAGTGAAGGGATTGAAGACAGAAAGAAAGATGCAAGAATCAAACCAAAGCTATTGAAGCTTACCGATAGCTGGACATTTGTAATAGTTACATTAGAAAATTTTGATGAAACTGTATATTTCATATTGTATTAGCAATAGTATAGTATGATAATGTAGTGTGTTGCCATCAATGCCAAAGGGAGAGATTGATGACATGTAACTGATTGAATGTTTGAAGATGTTAAGTTGATAATCATGCAAGGCATTAAATCAGTTAATGTATTGTATTGTCATTGATGTCAACATGATATAATCTGTATGGTCATGGAGATACTACCAAAGACTTCAAAGAAATCATGAATCAAGGCTATGATAATCAGTAATGCATACAAGTCAAGTATTCACTAAGTGATTGCATACACCAAAAGAGTGCACCTGATGGTCAGATTAAAAGAAAAACATCAGAGTGATTCCCAATGAAGAAATACACAGAATTATCGACGAGTAGAGTTACAGTGTTTCCCAATGAGAAAAACACAGAGTAACCCGACAGACAGAATTTTAGTGCTGCCTGACGGAAAAGACAAGGACGGAGATCCTGATGAAAACTGAAGTCGCAGTGACAGAACAATCAATTATCATCGATGACTAACTGAAGTAGTGACTGACAGAACAAAGAGTTTATAAAATGACAAAATATCTAGCTGGCAGAGCTAAATATAGACTTAACTGGTTGTCTACTTTGTTTTATTCGAGCAGAGATAAGTGATTGATTTAAAGATGATTTGTATAGTTGGCAAGAAGATATCTCTGAGACTAATTAGGAGTTATGCTTTAAATCTAATTGGCTGGATTATTTATCACGCCAAGAATCAATAACCAAGAAATAATGAATATTATGTCTATATAAGAGACAAGATTAATTCTTTGAAAAAGGGGATTAAGGGGAGTGAATAGAGATAGGATGCTAAAGAGAAACTGATGAAGAACAACTTAATGCAGTCCTAATCAAACAATCTAAAGGGAGAGCTAAGGAATTCTACAGACACCGATGAACAATGAGCATAATATCACAAAGAAAAAAGTGTGGAGCACAAGGATTTAATTGATACATTGGTCACAGAGGTAATGTACTTAAATAGATCTAAAAATCTACAATTTAAGTTGCAATATGAACAGGTCATATTGTTTTAGTTTAACCATTGAAGCATCAAGTCTCTTAACCGAGCAAGACTTAACAATCTTCTATATATCGAGGTACATCTCAAGGAGTGCCAAAAAGGTTGATTCATGAAAGTAGAATTGGATATGCCCGATGCCTATTGACAGTCTAAGGAAGAGGCTGATTCAAGGATGACAACATTAGATGCCTGATACTAAGTGACAACCTCTATGTATAAAATCCTCTAACAAGGTTACACCTAATAGTGTGTTTGTAACCTTTAACAAGGGTGGCTCCTAATAGGGATCAGTTCAGAAGAGTGAAAATTTGGGGTACCGGTCCCAGTGGTTTTTCCCTTTGTAGGGTTTCCACGTTAAAAATTCATGTGTTATATGTGTATGATTAATTTCTTTACTCTTTTGTATCTTACATATTTGATTCTATATTTATCAGTATACTCTACATATTTACTGTATTTTGGTAAATAGATGAATGATTATCGGTAAACATACAGAAGAAGGTTTAATAGAGCAATCCGACAAGTAGAAAATTGATATAAGTTATTCAAGGCATTCATCTTGTAGGAAAAAGGATAACTTGAGATATAATTTATGGTTATAAGTTTGAATGGTTAATTTAAGGATTAATTGTTAAGGCCACTGATTCACCCCCCCCCTCTCAGTTATTACTAACAAGCATGAGATAGAAACTAACTATAAACCTATACAACTATAGAATTATTGGATTTATGTTTGTTTATATAGAAACAATAGCCAATATGCAACCAGATGTGCAATAACAAAGACTTTATTAATTTTAGATCAATTCTTTATCCATTGGGCTACTCTCTAACTCAAACACAATATACCGAAATCAATATTCATCAAAGATTCTAGGCCATAAACACAAATATCACAAAGCCATACTACTCATAGAATCCTAGAATATGTTAGATGAATCTATGTAATAATGAAAGCATCATTTAATCTGATCCTTGATCAAAACTCTCAAATAAGTACATAAACATAGAGAAATTCTATGCTAATGAATAAGAAAACTCATAACTCTCAAGACAAGATGACATAGGAGAGATTGGAATTTGGATCTTTGTATTAAGTTTAAAGAATCACATTCCACTATACAAGATGTACTTAGGGATAACCTCTTCAATAATAATTGCAAGAGATCTTTCAAATTTATTTCTAATTATCACACCTATCTAGTACAAACTTTTGCTATATTTCCCTGACTGAAACCTTGCAAAAATGTTTACAATACAAATTTTCCAGCCCCTTCCAATGATCTTGGGAATCCTTTTATAGAATAGGATTTCAACAAGCTACTAATCAATTGGAATGAGGAAAAAACAAATGACTCTATAAAAAGACAAAATACCAAGTTAAGTGATAATCACTTTTGTTACAATATATTAAATTTTTTTTTTCTTCTGACCGCCTGTGTACTTGTAACTACAATATGGAATCTGTTGTCCTTGATCTTGTTGATGTAGGATCTTTTACCTTTGTCTATCTTATTCACTAATCAGGAAGTACTGCCACTTGTCTTTTACACACTTCCACCTTCTCCTTGATCAACTGCATTATATTTTTCCTTCCATGATGTATTCACCTCATCACTTGGCCAAGGGAAGTTGATGACTTCATCCTTTTTGCTGCTGATTTCACTCCAACTGACACTGGCTTTCTCAATTTCATCTTTCCAAAATTCAAAGAATGACTTGGCTTTATTTATGATTTCAATAGTTTGGACAAACAAAAGTGTGCTTTCCAAAGTAATAACACTATTGGTCCTCATTTCCAAAGCCTCATTCATTCATCTCATCCATAATGGTTCATTTTTTATTGCACTATTCTCCTTGAACAATTTAGGAAACATCTCATAAGGATCCTTTGAATATTCTTTCCTCAAAGTTTCTACCTTTCTCAAAATGATGCTCCTCTTGATGTCCAAGTCCATTAGTAATTTAAAACATTTGTAAGTGTCAGTCAATATGATATCAACATTATTTTCTTCTTTAGATGTAGAATAGAAGAATTTCAATTCTACCCTCTTTCCCTTCCATCTATCCATTATTGGATCCCACTTATCCTTATCTACATTAAATTCATCCAAGATGTTGACAATCTTCTTTCCTTGTAAATAGATGGTAGTAGGAATTAAATCCTAAGTGCATTGCATGAAAGTGACATGTATTTTATCAGCATATCTTTGTTGTATCCATGCCTTTTCTTCTTTGAAAATTGCACAGTCTTCATCCCACTTTTTCCTTGACTATTCCAATTTAGTCCTCTTAGCAATTAGCCTTTCCCTTTCTAGTTCAAGGTTTACTGTGCAGTGGGACTTGATGGCATGGGAGAAGGGGATAAGTTATAATTGGACTTGAAGATGAGGGCTAGTGAGGATCCGGTGTAATCATTCTTTGAGAAAAAAACTAAGCTATTTTTTTACCTTCAAGGATTGTAATATTTTTATCCTTCTCAATAGATTTTATCACCTCATCATTATAAGCCTTCATGACTATCTCACATTTTTCTCTCAGGCTTTTGATTACTTCTTCCTGTCTCTTATCTACTTTCATGCCAAATTTTGTTGATTCTATAGTAAATCTAGCTGCTTCTACCCCTGAGGTGTTTGTTACTCTTCTCACCATGAGGCTACTTGTATGTTTGACATGATCATCTCCACTAGATACCTAATGGCTCTTCTTTTTTATATTCCACATAACAAGGGCTGCATGATATTCACTAAATTTTACTCCCTTGGATGCTTTCTTTATCTCTACCTCAGTAGCATGGACAATTTTAGTCTCCTTTCTGATAGCATAAAAAACAAAAGCATCTGCAAGATCCCATTCTGGAAGTATTAATACTCCTTCCTTTTTGACCAATTCTCTTCCTTCTTCACGAGTATCTTCTCAAATCTGGATATCATTTCTTGTTTTATTTCATTTTCAATCTCCTCTTTACTCCTTTCAAGTTGTTCCTCATGATTTTTTTGGCACTTCTCTTTGAATTGATTTATGTGGATTCTCCATAAGAATTGTAAAAATGCCCTAGCTTTGACAAAATTATCATCAGAAAGAAACTTGTCACTGGCTTGTTGTGTCAAGGGGTCTAATTCCTGTGTGCTAAAATGTTTACACACTTCTATGAATCATTCCATCCAAGGTTGCTGAAGAATGAGGCCTCAAATATCGATCCATATCTCTCTAGTCATGGAGTGCAAAGGTGTGTAATGGAGGCCCTCAGATTGACCTAGTTAGTGCCCATGCAAGTACACCATGAAATGAGAGATTCAATGCATGAAAATGAGATCTACTCTATATGATAACAATGCATGAAAGGAAATTAATCTAAATGATGAAAATGCATGATTAATATATGAAAGGAAATACAAATGTAAGTTTAATCTATGAAAATAAACATGAATCTAATCTACATGAATAGCCATGGATGCAAGAAGAAGAATACAAGAAGAGAGAAGTTGCAATATCCAAGCTCAAGTGCTCAAATCCTCCTCCAAAGTTGCTCTCCAAACTTGCAACATAACAATACTTAAAAATTCTATATATTGGAATGAGAAGGAGAGGGCTCATTATAAAGAAAAGTGAACGGGTGAGATTAAGAGGCAAAAATTAAAGGCTCTGATTAAGAGGCAAAAACCCACCACTTAGGAAGATGTGATGAAAAAGGGATTTTATTTAATTTATTTCCTTTCTCATCAAATAAAGTGCTTTAAGTGGGGATTTTTATTTATTTAATTAAAATAGGGATTTTCTTTCAATTAAATAAATTAGAAGAATTTTATTTAATTAAATGAGGGAAATTAAATTTAATTAAATAAGATGAATCTAATTAAAAGGGAGATTAAATCTTTTAATTAAATAAAAATGATCAAACCTTAGGAAATATTGAAATAATTGAATAAATTACAATTTGATCAAGGAAATTGATTTGAATTCAAAATGTTGCAAAGCATTTTTTCAGGAAATTGATAAAATGATAAAATGGGGCCCAAAGTCTAGGCGACCATTTTAGGGTGCATACAATTCCTTACTAGCATATTCTACAATTGTTAGATCTAGTGAAGCATGTTTTGGGGCTTAAGAAATTCCTTCTCATAGCTCTTGGACTGTGACATATATTTGTCCAACATTTCCCATTTGTAATAATTGTTCTGCTACAGCCTGCTCATCTATATGCATTGGAGATTGGGAAGGAGAGTAGATATTTTCCTTTTGTTGTTGTTGTTTTTGTTGTTCTCCTTCTACCCTTTTCCTTTTTGGGGATGGCAATGCTTGAGTGCTTGAGTGCTTGAGTCTAGTGGCCTTTTCCCTTTTGGATCAAGGGTCTTCTCAACTTTTGGTAGGACTATATTATACCCTCTTGTTTGGTATACCACATATTTTCCTAGTGGGACATTCCTAATAGGAACTATCCTTCTCAACATTTCTTTGGCCCTCTCTAGCTCTGTTTGTAAGATGATAGCCCTTTTCTGGTTGAAATCCTGCATGAAATCCTGCATGATGTCTTCAAACATCTCAATTAAAGAATCCATCTTTTTAGCCCATGGCTGAAAATATTTCAAGGGGTCATACAACTTATCAAAGTTCTACACAAAATCTAGGCTTTTCTTATATGCTAGCCATTTTTCCTTTTTGATCTCTTTCTCTATCAGATCAATTCATTTCTAATCACATCTTCAGGAAAGTTGAACTGATGGTTTAACACTAAGCACTTTGTCTTCTCCCTAAACATATCTTTGATAAATTCTTCTAGATCAACACATCTTGATATTTGAGTATTCAAATGCTAAGGGGCCATATACATTTGTAGGTTTTTCCATCCCCCCTTTGTGATAATAAATTGATGGGAAGCTATGATTGTGGGAAAAATGGTTCCTTTCTCTCTTCTTGTTAGTGCTTCTTCCTGTAGGCCTCCAATCTGCCTTATTATTTCTGCCAATCCTATCTTAACAGTTACTCTATAAGGTAATATATTAGGGACTCCTCTAAAGTCATAAATTATGAATACTATTGATACTGGGTAAAGAATAACATCTCCCTAATTATGTACCATATTTAGTTCCTGATTATATTCCTTTGGCCTCAAGAGTTGTAAAAGTTTTACAGGAATTCTAGGATCATTAGTCAGCAATAATGCCCTAATTTTGGTAGAAAAACATCTATCAAATGTGATATAACTTGCTTCTTTGTTATCCTAAGACATATCTGCATTCCATAATTGTACTGGCATATCCTCATCATCCTTGACTCTCATCAAGTTCATCTTCTTTTCAAAGTAATCTGCCTCTTTAAACAAAAACATGTGCATCATCAGGGAGTACCATTCAAAAGGTTTGGTCACTTTTTTGTTCTTGGTGCCTATCAAACCCTCATGTATTAGGTCTGCAATGTATGGAGAAAAATAAAAAATTATTGCTAGATGAGGATGTAAAATCTATACCATCATGAACATATAATGGATGTGCATTTCCTTTTCTTCATCATCTCCACAAATTTGACATAGATCTCTATATACTCCTCTGGCTTTTGGAGTAAAATAGTCTAGTTTAAAAGGTTCTTTTGTATTTGGCCATATCATAATCAAATCCCCAACTTTGTTAAAAAATTCCTTTAAGGGTTCACTTCTTAAATAATTCTTTTGGGCTTGATATACCTCTGTAAATTCATTAAAATCAATCTTGTCCATAGGGGTATCCTCATCACTCAACCTAAAAACTTCTCTGATTTCCTTTGCAGTTACACTGATCATAATGTGTCCATCCTTGTCTTTGACCACTCTGGCTATGTTGTCATACTTGTCATCTATCTTCATAAGCATATCTATGTCCATAAAAACTCCAGGCACCACTAATTTGCCTACATCAAATTGGCATACATTACTGTTTGGGGCATAGGCATTTCTCTACCTGAAAACTACCTTAAACAAAGCTAGACCAGTCATACCTATACTTGCATCTCTAGCCCATTGAACCAAATCATACAAACCTTCGCCAATTTTCAAACGTGGGCTCTTGGGAACTATTTCCTTGATTTTTGTTGAATCATTAGTTGACCTAGTCAATTGCTGTATCAGGTCATCACATACATTCCTTTCCTTGTAGTCTATTTTACCCTTAAACTCTCTCCTGGGAGGCATCTTGAATTTAGGGTTTTACAATTCTAATAATTCAACAATTTCGATAATAGAATCCTGTTACTGCAAGCCCTAATATTTATTCAAATTGCAGAACTTAGAAACACTTGTATCAAATAATTACCCATTCTGCAGATAACTTGAAAATCTGAATGCGACTGCTTCAAGTTTCTCTGCTCCACAATTCTAATAATTATGCCAAAAAAGACTTGAATAATCGATCAAATAAAATCCCATAATTTTTGAGCATTAAATTTTCACTGCAGAAAACACATGTTCGCTATTACTTCATCTGAGTTCAAAATCTTGGCTAACGGTTCACAACTGTTACTTTATCCTTTTGAAACATAACTGCCGATCTTGACAAATTTCCTTGGCATCAGACGATGCACAAAAATTCTTTTATAATGTTCATCTCTTTGGACATGTGTCACAATGACACGTTCCTTCAAAGGTTATGTTTTGAATGCTTTTGATTTGAGGCTTTATGCCTATCGTAGATCTTTCTGAACTTGCTTGTATTTTATCTTACTTTACATTGTGAGAGGGTCCCATCATTTTGGACATGCGTCACAACCACGTATTCCCTTGAAGGTTATACATCTATCACTTTATGCTTAAGGCTTAGCGCCAGCCATCCAATCTTCATGATCTTTAATGCCTTTATCCAACTTTATAACCTGCGGCTTTGATCCTACAGAGACACATGGCACCACCACACAATGCCTTAATGGTTAAAACCACATTAGTTTTGATCAGAGGCTTTATGCCAGGCATTGGATCTTTACTAAGTTGTCTTATCTTTAATCAATCAGCTGTCTACTAACCGCGGTCTTCAACTTTCTCAGTGGGACACATGTCACCACGACGTGTTCCCTTAATACTTAACATCCTTTCATCTTTTATTTGAGGTTTAGCGCTAGTCGTTAGATCCTTTTAAAGATGTCATTAATTTATTTGATCCTTTATTACAATGTTGGGCCCGCTTCTTAGAGATGTGTCACACTGGTGCATTCCCTTGAAGGTTAATTTCACATCATCTTTCATATTAAGGCAAAGCACGGGCTGTTAGATCAAAAAGAATCTATGGTGATCTTCTGATTTTCATTTCAACTATAGCTGATCCTACCAAATACATGTGACATCATGACACAATGCCTTGAAGCATAGATCTTGATCATCTTCTTCTTGCGGGAATGCCTGATCTGTTAGATCAAAACCAACTTGCGCGACACATGATATAATATAAATAAAAGACTTGCAAACTCTCAAACTTAGGAAATATTAAAGCAGTTAGAGATTTATAAACTATTGAACATGGCCCCACTTAATAAACACATGGTAGACACATAAATTAAGTGATGAAAAAGGTAATGTAAAAATAGAAACCACTCCAACACTTAGGGTTTTAAAATAAGATTTACAATTGAAGACTTAAAAAAAGGGTTTCAACATTTATACATGACCTCTTTGAAACTTGCAGACCAAGGACTCACTTGCTTGGGAATTTAAAAAAAAAACCTAATAGTGGCTCTTTTTGGGGATGAATACCTCCTGTAGGTATTGCAATAATTTAGAATCTCAGGGGAAGCAGACCAACCAACTAGAAAAACAAAACAACTCACACAACAGAAAGCAAAACTAAACTAAGACAGAAAGAACACACTACAGAAACACACTATATACACAACCTAATGTTCATGGATTATTAGACTTCAAGAGAAGTATAACTTCAAGAACTGTTCATGAACTGACAGTTCTAAAATAGTACCAGTAAGGTCTTTCAATAAATAAGAATTTTGCCCATACCTCTCATGGACAATATATGGTCCCAACCAGAATTGTTCAAACTTTCCATGTTTTCCTTTATCTTCTAATCTAGCATTCCACATTAGGACATAATATCCCACACAAAAATGTCTTGAGACTGCCTTTTTATCATACAAGTTTTTTTCTTGTAATTGAAGTTTAGCATTTGTCACAGAAGCTTCCATCCTAGTTTCATCCAATTCCACCAGGTCATCAATTCTCAACTACATATCACTGTCAATATCATCATCATATAATTGGACAAACTTGTACATTTACATTAGATTATTCTAGGGTAGTCTTACCTGAATCCCATAGACTAAATCAAACGGTGCATATCCTATGGCCTTTTTAGATGTCACTCTATCTGCCTAGACAACCATTGTTAGCTTCGAGTCCCATGCCTTATTATTTGTATCTAGGACTCTCTTAATGATCTTAAGCATACTTTTTGTTTGTGGATTCTTCTTGGCCATTCCCCCATGGGTGGTAAGGTGCAGAGTAAGATGTATGAATTCCATATTCAGCACAAAAATTCATATAGTCCTCAGATTTAAAACACATGGCATTGTATGATATTATTTTTTCTGGGCACCCAAACCTGGTGATTATGTTCTTCAATAAGAAATCTATTACTACTTTACTAGTTTCTCTTTTAGTGGGGATCGCTTCAACCCACTTAGTAAAGTAGCCAGTTGCTACAATTATCCATGCATGTCCTCCACTGGATTTAGTAGCTATTTCCCCTATTAAATCAATACCCCATTGCTTAAAAGGGGCTTGAACTTCCATTGGTGTGAGAGGTACATTACCTGAGAATTTTAATTTACCAGAGAAACGCTGGTAGGAATCACATTTCTTAACCAATTGATGAGAATCCTTAAATATACTTGGCCACCATAATATTTCTCTTAGAACCTTATGTGCAGTGGTCTTAGACATATAATGGCCACCACATACTCCATTGTGCATTTATTGCAGAATCATGTCTGCTTGTTCTCTATCAACACATTTTAGTAGAATTCCTCCACCACAACTCATCTATGATCAAAGAAAAATGGATTTCTTGTAGCTTTAAGGTCCTTTTATTATTCTCATCCATCCCCTATGGACAGTTCATTCTTTGTAAGTATTAAATAATATTCTTATACCAATCACAGTGGTCAAGGTTACAGATAAAAGGTCTTTGTTCTTCCTCTAGGGAATTGACATGATTTGCATCCAAGTTTGTGTTAGCCATAAATTTGGATAAACCCATTCCTTTGACCAACTTAGTGATTTGAATTTCAATGTTAAACTCCTGGATCCTGTTGATCCATCTGCATCATTTACCTGACACCTCTTGTTGGGTGAAGATGTATTTTACTGTTGCTGAGGCTACATAAGCAAATACTATTGCACCTATTAAATAACATCTAAAAGATTTAATAGATTTCACCAGTGCATAAGCTTGCTTCTCATTTATATCATATTTAGTTCTGCAGCCTGTAAGGACTTCCTAAAGAAAGCAATAGGCTGTTCAAACCCTTCCTCATTTTTTTGTAACAAGACAACAACAATAGTATGGCATGATGCAAATGAAAAAATGTTCATAGGTTTTGAATAGTCAGGAGTTCTTAGGAAAGGGGCATCTCTAATAGATTTCTTTATTTCTTGGAAAGTTTGGGTGGCTTCTCCATCCCATTCCATTTTTTCATCCTTCTTCAACATTTTGGAAACTGGCCCACTTTTCTTAGCAAATTTTGTGACAAACCTTTTGAGAAATTTTACCTGACCAAAAAAATATGCCCCAATATTTTATCTAGGTCAATCCTAACCCCTTCCTTTGAAACAATATGCCCCAATAATTTACCTTATGTTACTCCAAAAGTGCATTTCCTGGGATTTAGAGAAATCCCAAATTCAAGGGCTCTTACAAAAATCTTCTCTAAGTGTTCAAAATGTTGTTCCTCCTTTTTAGAATATGTTGTAAGGTCATCTTGATAGACCTCCAAGAACTTCTGTAGAAAATCAGAGAAAGCAACATCCATGGCTCTCTAAAAAATGGCCCCAACATTTATTAGGCCAAAATACATTCTGATGGAAACACATGGTGTAGTGAATGCGGTCTTGAATTGCTCTGATTCCTTGACCACTATCTGGCTATACCTTGAAAATCCATCCATCATGGACATTAATTCACAACCAGTAACCCTTTGCAACATATTCTCCATGTTTTGGAGAGCATAGTTATCCTTGAGGGATGGTATATTTATATTTCTAAAATCCACACACAGCCTGATATCTTCATTCTTCTTCCTAACAGGAACTAAATTGGAAACCCAAGAAGAATATCTTATGGGTTTTATGATTCATACATCTTTTAGCTTCATTAATTCCTATTCCATTTTGGGTCTTAGTGTGGGATTTATGGGTCTCTACTTTTTTCTAAAAGGCTTAGCATCCTCTTTCAAAGGAATCTTATGTTGAAATAGATCTTCATTGTATGCCTTTAGATCATCATATGTCCATGCAAAGACCCTTTTGTATTTACTCAACATATGAATTAGGTCCTCTCTCACTTTTGGTGATATCTTTCTTCCAATAAATAATTTTTTTGGAACATCACTTGTTCCTACATTTAATTCTTCCAAATCTTCAGGATTATTTATAATTTTTTTTACTGAAAATGGCTTGTCGTTATTGTCAAAATCTCTTTCTAGCACAACTAACCCTTTTGGTACTTTATTTGATTTGAGATTTAACACTTCCTTGCCTAAAATGGTATCTTTTCTATCTAAAGTTTCTACATACCCACTGAAATCAATCTCTTTGTTCCCAAGCTCTGCTTCATAATGTAAGAATCTTAGAATGTCCACATCATCATCAAAGACTTGCCAATTTTCCACATTATCAGGTATTGAGGGCCTAGATTGAACCTCTACTTCAGAAATACTAGTAGAGGTAATATCTTCTAGCCTCAAAGCTATGTTTGCAAGCAAGTCTGCCATTCTATTTTGGCTTCTGTCCATCCAGTCAATACTAAATGCATCAAAGTTTTCAAGTTCATCCTAGACTACATTCCTGTATTGTTTCAACCTATGATTCTTTGAAGCATATTTAGACTTGATATGAGATAATACAAGTTCAGAGTCTCCAATGAATCTGAGATATTTAATTCCATGTCTGGCAGCCAGTCTCATACCAATCAATAGAGCTTCATATTCTACCACATTGTTTGTACCTATAAATAATAGTGTAAATGAAAATTTGAAAGTCCTTCCTAAGGGAGATATCAATAAAACCCCAGTACTAGTTCCCTCCTTGGAACTAGCACCATCAAAATACATTACCCATAACTTAATCTATTTAGATAATTTAATTTTGTCTTCAGACAACAGCGCAGGTTGTAATCTTCTTGCAGCTTGTTTTTCCTGCACTTGAAATGATCCCATCTTAGTATCTAAGAAACAATTCATATTATTATCATCTTCTTCCTCAATCATATGAGGAGTTCTGGTCTCCCTTGATACCTTAATGTTCTCACCATAAATATTGAAAGTGGAAAATGATAAATCACACTGAATTCTTCCCCCCATTGATGCACTCCATTTTCTTGATAACAAAATTCCATATTGAGGGGGAATATCTACAACCAACACACTCATTGTTAATACTTTGCCTAGGAAAGCTGCCAATTTATAAGGCAATGCCTTAATGGTGTCGATGATAGGCACTTCCCTGGAATACATAGCTTGACACCTCCTAGGTGGTGTGTCTACCTTCACTCCCATAGATCTCATAACTTATACAGTCATGACAGTATTAGATGCCCCAGAGTCAATCATACAATTTTTAAACATTTTTCCATTTATCAACAATGTTAAGAAAAAGGGATGTACAGTTTCTGCTGTAGTACCAACAATATTGGTATCCAAATAAATGTGAGGAATCTTTGACACAAGCTCATCAGATTCCTTGATGGCTTTGTCTTTTTTGTCTGAAACTTTCCTATTTTCCTCTGGTCCCATAATCTTAGTTGAACTAACACCCTTCATCCATGTTAAAGCCTTTTCTTTATGATCTCCTATCCTCATCATTTCTAATAGACGTACCTTAATAGTTATTTGAGACATAAGTTTCCCCATATCCACAGGGGTGTATTTCATATTAGACAGATCTGATCTTTGATTTATATAATCCTCATCTTCTACTTGAGAAGCTAGTTTGGATTCATTTCCTTTATGTTGTTTATCCTCCCTTTTAGGATGAGGCATGGAACTTTCTGGTGTTTTTACCTCTTCTTTATAAACATTTGGACCAGTAGGCTTGTTGCCTTTTTGATCAGAATTTTATTTTTACCTTCAACCTCTTTTTCCTTTTCTTGTGGCCTTTTGGTACTATTTGTGGTATCTTTGATAAAAATACCGACAGGTTTTCCATATGCACTTCCAACTATTCAGTTTCTTAAATTTTAATTTCCCCTTGCTTGTGCAACCATGTTTGCTATGATTTTATAAATTTCTTCATCAGATGGTCTTCTAAGGACATGGGTCTCATCACATCCCTCTACATTACATCTCATATATCAATCTCCCAATATTGTATGTCAGAGTCATCATGTTGATAATATATTTCAACATTAACATGTGAGGAAGTAATAACACAACCACTATCATTATATGCTTCCTCTTCATTATCTTCCTGATCTTTAGTTGCAGAGATTCTAACAAAAATAACACAATACTTGAGACTATGAGGGGATTGGTAAGCCACACACCAAGGATTATAATTGCACATGTTCAGAGTGGTTTTGTGTAGAGGGTAAGGAGTTTTCTCATCAGATTTTTCTTTCTTTTGTGGGATAATGGGTTTCCCATCCTTCCGCTAAGTAGTATAAGGATAATTCTGCATCCTAGGCTGTCTGTTGAAGTTTCCATAGGAAGGCTTATCATTGTGTGAAATCCTATTATTACCACTTTCTCTAGGTTTTAAATATTTCAAGGCATTTTGAATCAACTTACGACTATCATCCTCTTTTGGTTTAATATTCAAAGGTTTATCTAATTCTTTTTTATTATACCTGGTTGGTTTTCAATATTCTCCCCTACCCACTTTTCTAGAAACCCTTCTGTTTGTCTCAATATTTACTGCTATCTTATATGCTTCTCTAATATTTCTAGGGTTATTTTCCCTTAAAAGGTAACCCATTTTTGCATAGAAAGTATTAAGATAAGTAGAAAGAAATACCTTGTCATCCAATCTCATCACTTGCAGAAACTTGTGCATTGCTCTCTAAAATTTGATGTTGAACTCCACCACTTCTTCATTTGAGTTCTTCTTTATATTGTTGAACTCATTCAACATGAAACCTTCATTGGTTTTATCCCCATATTGATCTCTGAAACATTCTTTCATTTCATCCATAGATCCAATACATTCATGGGGAAAACCTCTAAACTAGTCCCTGGCATCCTCAGTCAGTGATTGGACAAATAATTTCATCATTATATCATCATGCCCGAGCTCATAATCATCCATGATATCCATAAAAAATTTTAAATGCTCCTCACATGTTATAACATTGTTACTAGCAAACTTTGGGAGCTTTTCTCTAATCTTTTTGGGAATTTCATTTGGATATCCAGGAATACCTAGGAAGATAAATTTCCTATACCTTTCTATATAGATAGGTGTTCTTTGAAATGAATTAGTACCTTGAAAATTTGATGCTGCAACATTTTATGTAGTAGCATTTCCAAAATGAATTGGTGGTGGTAGATTCATTCCTAAATTTAGAGACATTTTAGGACCAACACCAGTAGGAGGAGGACCAGAGGTTTGCCTAAGAAATTTAATTTTCTTTTTCATCTCAAGAGAAGAGGCTTCCAATTCAGCCTTCTCTAATTCCTTGGCTATGATCTCCCTTTCTCTCTTGACTCTCTCCAACTCAGTATCTAGTTTAGTCATGGGATCCACTGCACTCCCTTTATTCACTAGATCATTTATTTTAGTTGCTTCTACTTTCTATTTACCTCTGTCCTTGGGTTTTTGTGTATCATACAACTACTGTACAATAGGTTCATATTCAAGTTTTTAAGGTATAGTAGTAGCATTTATTGCTTCTAAATCTCACAGTTACCTTTTCAACTGGTCGGATTGAATATGAGCATGTCTGATTCTCTCCTCTTTCTCTCTTTATCTTCTTTGTCTTAAGGAAATCTACTCTTGGATCTTTCTTTCCACTTCACGTACTTCTTCAAAAATCTCCTCAAAATCTATGAGAGTTATGTTAGATTCTGAAGTTTCCTCCATAATAGTTATTTCTCTCCTGTGATGATGGGCATGAGGTCTTTCAGATGAGGGAGAGCTTGGATCACTAGGAGCATTATTATTCTCTTCACCTCTACTTTTGGATCTAGACCTTGATTCATGTCTCTAGGATATACCATGGACCACCCTCCTAGTATACCTAGGTACATCATCAACCCTCTCACTTTGAGAGTAATACTCACCATATACTCCCAATCCCAACTATGTATCTTGTTCAATTTCTATAGTATATCCTTCAAGATTGGGGGGAATAGGAGTGTCTATTCTTATGTTCCTTCTCTATCTCCAAGTTTGGGGAGTAGTTCCATCAGCATTTTTTCTCATTGATTGCCCAACTCTGGAGGTAGATGGAATTTCACCTTCCAACTCATTCTCAGGATGATTCTTCATTCTAGATCGGGTATTATTATAACTCATAGTTGGATAATGGTGTATCAAATGATTATAACTCAACACTGATGCAGAGATTTCTTTGAGTCACCACCCAACTAGGAAAATACACACTAACTCTGAGTAATAAATATTTCGCTATAAAAGGTCTTCACAGGCCAACAAATAACAACAAGGGTCTAAGCATTATCCCGATACATTTTAAATGGTAATATAAATCACTGGGATATGCAAAGATAAAAATTTGTACTTCAATGGTCAACCAACTAGTATAATAAGTAAGCAGGCCAGAAGTCTAGCTCAACTTGAAAAACCTTACTCACTTACTGCAATGTAAAATTAGTCCCTAGTAGAGTCACAATTTTGTTGGCTACTTTTTATGTTGCAACAAAACACAACAACCTCTTCTTCTTTTGACTAGTTTTATATAGAAGCCAACTCCAAATATTACTCCATCCAAGAAAAGGACCAACTAACAAGCACTCTTACAATACTTCTACTCTTTAGGTTCTGCTCTACCAAGGGGGGGATACCCTACAATATATTGAGATATTTCTATATGGTATTCATCTAAGCAGTAATCTCACAACAACTCAACATAACCGAGAGATAATAGATAATTGGCTTATTACCCATTGAACCTCAACCATGAAATGGAGCATGAGATAGAAACTCACAACAAACTTATACAAGTATAGACTTAATGGATTTATGTTTGTTTATATAGAAACCACAACCAATATGCAACCAAATGTGCAATAACAAAGAATTTATTAATTTTAGATCAGTGTCTTATCCATTGGGCTACTCTCTAATTCAAACACAATATACCAAAATCAATATTCATCAAAGATTATAGGCCATAAACACAAACATCTAGAACCAATACTACTCATAGAATCCTAGCATATGTCAGATGAATCTATGTATTAATGAAAGCATAATTTAATCTGATCCTTGATCAAAACTCTCAAATAAGTACATAAACATAGAGAAATTCTATGTTAATGAATAAGAAAACTCATAACTTACAAGAAAAGATGACACATGAGAGATTGGAATTTATATCTTTGTATTAAGTTTAAAGAATCACATTCTAGTATACATGGTGTACTCAGAGATAACCTCTTCAATAATCTGCAAGAGATCTTTCAACTTTATTTCTAATTATCACACCTATCTAGTACAAACTTCTGTTATATTTCCTCGACTGAAACCTTGCAAAAATGTTTACAATACAAATTTTCCAGCCCCTTCCAATGATATTGGGAATAATTTTATAGAATAGGATTGCAAAAAGCTACAGATCAATTAGAATGAGGACAAAACAAATGACTCTAGAAAAAGACAAAATACCAAGTTAAGTGATAACCACTTTTGTTACAATATATTCAAAACATCTTGTCTTCTGACCGCTTGGGCTACTTGTAACTACTTTAAGGTTGTTTGGTAGACACCATCTGGAAGCTGTTGTCCTTGATCTTGCTGATGTATGATCTTTTACCTTTGTCTATGTTATTCACTAATTAAGAAGTACTGCCACTTGTTGTCTTTTACACACTGCCACCTTCTCCTTGATCAACTACATTATATTTGTCCTTCCATGACGTATACACCTCATCACTTGGCCAAGAAAAGTTGATGAATTCATCCTTTTTTCTACCAATTTCACTTCAACAAACACTGGCTTTCTCAATTTCATCTTTCCAAAATTCAAAGAATGACTTGTCTTTATTTATGATTTCAACAGTGTGGACAAATAGAAGTGTGCTTTCCAATCTAATAACACTATTGGTCTTTATTGCCAAAGCCTCATTCATTTGTCTCATCCATAATGGTTCATTTTTTATTGCACCATTCTTCTTGAACAAGTTAGGAAACATCTCATAATGATCCTTCAAATATTATTTCCTCAAAGTTTCTACCTTTCTCAAAATGATGCTCCTCTTGATGTCCAAGTCCATTAGTAATTTGAAATATTTATAAGAGCGAGTCAATATGATATCAACATTATTTTCTTCTTTAGATGTAGAATAGAAGAATTTCAATTCTACCCTCTTTCCCTTCCATTTATCCATTATTGGATCCCACTTATCCTTATCTGCATTAAATTCATCCAAGATGTTGACATTCTTCTTTCCTTGTAAATAGATGGTAGCAAGACTTAAACCCTGAGTGCATTGCATGCAAGTGGCATGTATTTTATTTGCATATCATTGTTGTATCCATGCCTTTTCTTCTTTGAAAATTACACTGTCTTCATCCCATTTTTTCCTTGACTATTCCAATTTAGTCCTCTCAGCAATTATACTTTCCCTTTCTAATTCAAGGTCCGCCTGTGTAGTGGGACTTGATGGTATGAGAGAAGGGGAATAAGTTATAATTGGAGTTGAAGATGAGGGATAGTGAGGATCCTGTGTAATCATTCTTTGAGGAACAAACTGAGCTATTTTTTTACCTTCAAGGATAGCAATCTTTTTATCCTTCTCAATAGATTTTATCACCTCATCATTATAAGGCTTCATGACTATCTCACATTTTTCTCTCAGGCTTTTTATTTCTTCTTCCTATCTCTCAGCTACTTTCAAGCTAAATTTTGTTGATTCCAGAGTAAAGCTAGCTGCTTCTACCCCTGAGGTGTCTGTTAGTCTTCTTACCATGAGGCTACCTTCATGTTCAACATGATCATCTCCACCATACCTTATGGCTCTTCTTTTTCATATGCTACATAACAAGGGCTGCATGATCTTCACTAAATTTTACTCCCTTGGATGCTTGCTTTGCCTCTGCCTCAGTAGCATGGACAATTTTAGTTTCCTTTCTCACAACATAAAAAACAATAGCATCTACAAGATCCCATTCTGGAAGTATTAATACTCCTTCCTTTTTGACCAATTTTCTTCCTTCTTCAGGAGTTATCTTCTCAAATATAGATATCATTTCTTGTTTTATTTCATTTTCAATCTCCTCTTCACTCCTTGTAGGCTAATCCTCATTATTTTGTTGGCACTTCTCTTTGAATTGATTTATGTGGATTCTCCATAAGAATTGTAAAAATGCCCTAGCTTTGACCAAATTATCATCAAAGAGAAACTTGTCACTGGCTTGATGTGTCAAGGGGTCTAATTCTTTACTAGCATATTCTGCAACTGTTAGATCCAGTGAAGCATGTTTTGGGGCTTTAGGAATTCCTTCTTGTAGTTCTAGGGCCGTGACATATATTTTTCCACCATTTCCCATTTGTAATAATTGTTTTGCTAAAGCCTAATCATCTATATGCATTGGATATTGGGAAGGAGAGTAGATATTTTCCTTTTGTTGTTGTTGTTGTTGTTTGGGGATGGAAATTATTGAGTGCTTGAGTCTAGTGGCCTTTTCCCTTTTGGATCAAGGGTCTTCTCAGATTTTGGTAGGACTGTACTATACCCTCTCCTTTGGTATACCACATATTTTCCTGGTGGGATATTCCTAATAGGAACTAGACTGCTCAACATTGCTTTGGCCCTCTCTGTCTCTGTTTGTAATATGATAGCCCTTTTCTGGTTCAAATCATGCATGATGTCTTCAAACATCTCCATTAAAGAATCCATCTTTTTAGCCCATGGCTGAAAATATTTCAAGGGGTCATACAAATTATCAAAGTGATGCACAAAATCTAGGCTTTTCTTATATGCTAGCCATTTTCCCTTTTGATCTCTTTCTCTATCAGATCAAATTCATTTGTAATCACATATTCAGGAAAGTTGAATTGATGTTTTAACACTAAGCACTTTGTCTTCTCCCTGAACATATGTTTAATAAATGCTTCTGGATCAGCACATCTTGATATTGCAATATTCAAATGATAAGGGGCCATATATGTTTGCAGGTGTTTCCATCCTCCCTTTGTGATAATAAACTGATGGGAAACTATGATTGTGGGATAAATGGTTCCTTTCCCTCTTCTTGTTAGTGCTTCTTTGTGTAGGTCTCCAATCTACCTTATTATTTTTGCCAATCCTATCTTAACAGACACTCTGTAAGGTAATATATTAGGGACTCCTCTGAAGCCATAAATTCTAAATATTGTTGATACTGGGTAAAGAATAACATCTTCCCAATTATGTACTATATTTAGTTCCTAATTATATTTGTGTGGCCTCAAGAGTTGTAAAAGTGTCACATGAATTCTAGGATCATCAGTCAGCAATAATGCCCTAATTTTGGCAGAAAAACATCTATCAAATGTGATATAACTTGCTTCGTTGTTATCCCAAGACATATCTGCATTCCACAATTGTACTGGCATATCCTCATCATCCTTGACTCTCATCAATTTCATCTCCTTTTCAAATTAATCTGCCCCTTTAAACAAAAACATGTGCATCATCAGGGAGCACCATGCAAAAAGTTTGGTCACTTTTTTGTTTTTGATGCCTATCAAACCCTCATGTATTAGATCTGCAATATATGGAGCAAAATAAAAAATTATTGCTAGATGAGGATGCAAAATCTGTACCATCATGAACATATAATGGATGGGAATTTCCTTTTCTTCATCATCTCCACAAATTTGACACTGAGCTCTAAATACTCCTCTAGATTTTGGAGTAAAATAGTCCAGTTTAAAAGGTTCTTTGGTATTTGGCCCTATCATACTCAAATCCCCAACTTTGTTAAAAAATTACTTTAAGGGTTCACTTCTTAAATAATTCTTTTGGGCTTGATATACCTCTGTAAATTTATTGAAATCAATCTTGTCCATAGGGGTATCCTCACCACTCAACCAAAAAACTTCTCTGATTTCCTTCATAGTTACACTGATTATAATGTGTCCATCCTTGTCCCTGACCACTCTTGCTATGTTGTCATACTTGTCAGCTATCTACATAAGCATATCTATTTCCATAAAAACTCTAGGCACTACTAATTTGCCTACATTAAATTGCCATACATTACTATTTGGGGCATAGGCATCTCTCTGGCTAAAAACTACCTTAAATAGAGCTAGACCAGTCATACCTATACTTGCATCTCTAGCTCATTGACCCAAATCATACAAACCTTAGCCAATTTTCAAACGTGGGCTCTTGGGAACTATTTCCTTAATTTTTGTTGAATCATTAGTTGACCTAGTCAATTGCTGTATCAAGTCATCGCATACATTCCTTTTCTTGTAGTTTATTTTACCCTTAAACTCTCTCCTGGAAGGCATCTTGAATTTAGGGTTTTACAAGTCTAATAATTCAATAATTTCGATAATAGAATCTTGTTAGTGCAATCCCTAATATTTATTCAACTTTCAGAACTTAGAAACACTTGTATCAGAAAATTACCCATTTTGCAGATAACTTGAAAATATGAATGAGGCTATTGCAACTTTGCTTTGCTCCATAATTCTGATAATTATGCTAAAAAAGATTAGAATGATCCATCAAATAAAAATCCCATCACTTATGAGCATTAAATTTTCACAGCGGAAAATAAACATTCGCCATTACTTTTCCTGAGTTCAAAATCTAGTGGCTAATGGTTCACACTTGTTACTTTAGCCTTTTGAAATATAACCGTTGATCTTGACAACTTTCCTTGGCATCAGACGGTGCACAACAAGTATTTTATAACGTTCATCTCTTTGGACACGTGTCACAACTATGCATTCCCTCAAAGGTTATGTTTCAAACACTTTTGATTTGAGGCTTTACACCCACCATTAGATATTTCTGAACTTGCTTGCATTTTATCTTACTTTACGTTGCCAGAGGGTCCCATCATTTTGGACACACATCAAAAACATGTGTTCCCTTGAAGGTTATAAATCTATTACTTATTCTTAACGATTAGCACCAGCCATCCTATCTTTGTGATCTTTACTGCCTTTACCCAACTTTATAACCCACGGCTTTGATTCTACAGAGACACATGGCAGCACCGCGCAATGCCTTAATGGTTAAAACCACATTAGTTTTGATTAGAGGCTTTACACCAGCCATTGGATCTTTACTAACTTGTCTTATCTTTAATCAACTAGCTGTCTACTAACTGCGGTCTTCAACTTGATTAGTGGGACACACCTCACCATGACGCATTCCCTTAATACTTAACATCCTTTGCACCAACCGTTAGATACTTTTAAAGATGCGGTTGATTTATTTGATCCTTTATTACAATGCTAGGCCCGCTGCTTAGACATGTGTCACACTGGCGCATTCCCTTAATGGTTATTTCATCCACATCTTTATTGTAAGGCTTTGCGACCACCGTCAGATCAAATCTAATTCGTGCTTTATTTAACTTCATCTTTATGACCATGCTTGGACCCACTTGGACACACATCATCATGACACATTCACTTGAAGGTTAATTTCACACCATCTTTCATATTAAGGCAAAGCGCGGGCCATTAGATCAAAAAGCATATATGGTGATCTTCTTATTTTCATTTCAACTGTAGTCAATCCTTCCAAATACACGTGGCATCATAGCACAATGCCTTGAAGCATAGATCTCGATCATATTCTTCTTGCGGGAATGTGAAAACCATTAGATCAAAGCCAACTTGCCCGACACATGATATAATATGAATAAAAGACTTGCAGACTCTCAAACTTAGGAAATATTAAAGTGATTAGAGATTTATAAACTATTGAACATGACCCTGCTTAATAAATACATGGTAGACACATTACTTAAGTGATGAAAAAGGTAATATAAAAATAGAAACCACTCCAACGCTTAAGGTTTTAAAACATGATTTACACTTGAAGACTTAAAACAAGGGTTTCAACATTTATACATGACCTCTTTGAAGCTTGCAGACCAAGGACTGACTTGCTTGGGAATTTTTTTTAAAAAAGACCTAACATAGAGGAGAGACTTCTCCTCTATACATCCCTACTTATATCAATAGCATTGCTGTTAGGGGTGTGTTGGTAGATCCTACATGTTGAGTCAACATCATTATGGAGGAGGTCCTCTTTGTAATGGCTTAAACTAGGGTAAATATGATGAGTGTTTAGCCACCATAAGAATGAATGATGGGATATCCTTACCCCTTTTAGGGTCCTCCACTCTGATGATCCAAGTGGGGCCCAAAGTAGCATTCTTGACATTTGTGGTGATCCATGAGTCAGATCTCTTCAGGGTCAAACTAGGTATCCCCTAGTTGACTTCTATGGGAGTTGTCCCCTTAGTCAGCCACAAGTGCCTAAAGTTTCCTCAAGAGGGGACTATCCACACTATTTAGGATATTGTATATTGTCCCTTGGTGTCCTATAGGGGCTTTAGTCTTGATCATTTCTAGCTCACTTTGATAGGCCCCCTATGTCCCTATTAAGATATCATATTTCTTGCTTATTAGACATATAAAGCTAGGGATATGACCTTAAGATATGTAGTGCCTTCCTTCACTCAAAACTCTCATGAGGCTCAACATTCTTTTTCCTATGTCCAACCTCCTTCATTAGTGGCTCAAGGAAAGAACATGCCCCATGTGAAGCCCCCTTATCCACTGAAGGTCATGTAGCCTCCCATAGTGTCTTCCGTTCTTGCATCCACATCTATAAGTGCTATCAACATGGGCCCATGGAAGCGCATCTCTGGGAGATGATACACCCAATATAGACCTACTCATCATAATGTGAATTTCTCCTCTCAAGTCAAATCCTCATGAAAATATCAGATCATCCTTAATGCATGACATAAGGTGTGGTCTCTGACCTCTGGAAGTACTTGAAAGTGCAAGAAAAATGATGTGTCAATAACATGCTCAGTCATTTAATCTACTGAAATTTTTTTAAAAAAGGAAAATGTGCATCCTTAGGATACCAGTGTTGGGATTACCCATACGCTAGTGTGAAATAAATATTATAACATGTTGGGGCACTGAGCCATAGAAGCATTGAGATTCCAACATAGATCTTGGATGCTAGCACAAAAATACCTTGGATACCCAGGCACCTGTGCAGGTGCAAGATGCCCACACTGCTCAAAACCTAAAAATTGCAAAAATGTGAAAAATAATGGACTAGGGCAAGAAAAATGAGGCCTACCTCATCCAGGGGCTGGTACTACTCGATGTTGACCCACAACTCCTTGTGAAGACATTATATTTTTCCATTAGTATATACAAGGAAAAACATGATGAACACCATCTGTTTATACTACATAGATAGACAGGGAACAACACTACCTGACACCAAGGTTACCAATGCTACCAAGTACAAAGCATCTTGAAAAACACTATTTAGTGCTACCTGATGACAAAAAGGACAAAGGAACCTGACAAGTAACCAACAGTGAAACCCGATGAAACAATCAAAGAGTAGAACTTGACAGATGAAGGGAACTTGACAATCAGTTCAATGAAGGAACACCGGAAGACTTTCAGTTCACACCGATGACCAAGAACCAACAGTCAGTTACATCCTACAAATAGTGGATCTAACTTTCCATGTCAGATAAATCACTGAATTTTTATATTTAGCTTCTTGATTTGTTTTAAATACATTACGTGCGGAGAAAGCAATGTAATTATTATTGTTTTTATCAATTTAACTATTTTAAAGCATGCAAACTAAAGGATCAAGGTCAAGTTGTATACCTTGGATCTAGAGTTAACATTGTAATGTGTGATTCTAAAATAGGTCAAATACTTGTATTAATAGATGCTCAATCAATTGTGAAAATGTTGTTTGATGATGATTGTAGCCACTAAGAGCATCTAAGGATTAGACAAGAGAATTCATGCAACAACACAAACAAAGATCAAATCAGTTGTCAAGAACAAAACACAGGCTACCAACGAGAAGGAAAAGGTATTAATCAATCACTATAGGTGATATTCATATACTATGAGCTTTAATGGATTTGTAATCAGAAATTATAGATTGAATACAGTTAGGTCAAACATATTGTACACATTCTAACAAGTGGGGTACACTTAAGAAATCCTTTCAAGGAAGCTGGACTTAACAATCCTATTGTAAATCTCTTAACCAAGTGCACACTTCATTAGTGTTGCTAAAAGCTCTTAACAAAGTAGATGCTAATAGGTCTCCACATTAATACTCCTAACATGGTATATCATCAGAAGTGATCAATTGTAAGCCTTTACTGACTCCCTTCCATTCTGCAGATAGTGAAGTTTTGTGGGTACCATCCCCACCACAATTTTTACTTCCTAATAGGAGTTTTCTGCGATATCATATCTTGTGTTATGTGTCTATTACTTTCATGAATGTTTCTATGAATGTTGCATACAATTAAGTTTATGAATTAATACTACATGCATAAGAAAGAATATCAGATATGGTCTTTAATACAGTAAAGATTGATTACTAATGATGAAAGGTGAAAAGTATTAAAAGTTTTAGAGGTACTGATTCACCCCTCCCCTCTCAGTAATACTTCCCATTAATCCCAATAATTGGTATCAGAGCTGAGTCTCTTCTTGGAAATCTTAAAGGCTTAAGAGAAAAGATCATACAATGGAGAAGTAAAAACTTGATAAAAATATTGAGAATAAAAATCTTGAAATTCAGATGTTCTATGAACAGTATAAAGAAGCTAGAATCAGTATGAGATAACTGCTGGATGAAAGAAATAATATGGCTTCTTGCTATAATGAGACAGATTATCTTGAGGAAGAGATTCTAGATTTCTTTGAGTCTTTAGGACCAAATACAAGCAAGACATCAGATACATCAAAAGAAAGCATCACAAGCCTGACTGAAATCAGTTTACATCTGGCTGGACAAGTCAAATATCTGCAAATCGGTCAAGAGACACAAATGGTAAGAATTATTGATGTCATGAACAATGTAAGGCAAGATGAACAAGAAACAACTCTAGCTATTGATGATAGAAGAAAGATCACATACAAGATACAAGAAAAGGAGTCTGAGATACAAAGACTTACAAAGCATCACCATGAGATTACTAATTAGATTATTCTTATGAGTCAAGAAGAAAACATAATGAATGTGGAACTCATTGAAAGAATACAAATTATCGGTGAACTAAGAGAAGGGAATGAAAAACTAAAGCACGAGGCTAGAATTATAAAACAACATAATGACATGATTAAGAGAGATGAAGAGGGTACAAAAAAGATGGATGAATTCTTGAATGCACAAAGAAGACCCAACACCAACACTGGACTAGGGCACACAGAGCATGGAGAGTCATCAAATGAAGTTGATCCAAAAGATCCCTACACCAATCCTAGACCAAGGAAGATGACATGCAATCACTGTGGAAAGAAAGGCCACACCTCAAATGTCTATATGAGAAAAGAAAAAGGTATTCCTAAATCCACATTTACATTCATAGGACATTGTTATAATTGCAGTAAGAAAGGACATAAAGCACATGCATGTAAATCAAAGGTGAAAGAACCAAAGAAGGAAACCTATATGGACAAGTATTGTCCCACCTGCAAAATGCATGGGCACACATCTCTAGAATACAGGAAGAAGAAAATTGAAGCATGGAAACCCAAAAATGAAGAAAATGCATATAAACTGAGAAGAGTCGGTAATTCATATGTTTGGGACTACAATACATGGATAAAATACACAACATGTGGTAGCTATGGTCACATTGCTGCAAACTGCATGAGACCATGGTCCAAAAGGTCTAGGGGTTGGAACAACCCGAGAATGACATGTTTGCACTTTCATAAGGTTGGACATCTAAAGAAGGACTGCAGAGACCGAATAACAGAAACCACCACTTTTGCAAATGGTAACACCATTGAAGACTTCAAGAAAATGAGAAATAAAATGTGGAGGAAAGCTTCAACCATTGAGGAAGCTGGACCAAGAAATGCAGTAGGTGACACTTGATCCCATGGATTTGGTGAAATCACAACCCTCGCCTAAAGATGAAAAAGTAAGTATGGAACTGCACTACACCAAGTCATATTTTGCATCAGTTCAATTATACAAATTGATAGATAGTCAAAATCTGCATAATAAATATGCATACTATGTTACTTGTTACAATTCTGAGAAAACAACCCCACCGGTAAACACATACTGAAAATCATCGGTGAATATAAAGGATGAGCTATTTACACTTGCTAAGAATTGTTGGTCAACACATAAAAAGGCTATGTTGTGAATATAACCCAACACCCATCGGTAAGGAAGCAAAGTTTTAAAGTTGTCTTGACACAACACTGATATTTGTCAGTGAAAACAACAAACCTAACAGCCATCCCGAGCATTGTGTCAGCACCAAGAATGTTATTTGAAGAGTCTTCCTGATGAACTTCATCTTCATGACTTATGACAGACTTAGGGAAACAGTCTATAAATACTCGATGGGAGCACTTCATTTCTCACACGTGATTTGAGAAGAAAGAGCAGAGAAAAAATAGAGCGATAAGAGAGCATTTAGTAGAGTAACCTCGACTTGATCCAACACACTCCAAAAAGATCAGTCACTAGCCACACAGATCAAAGTAAGTACCAAAAAATACCAAAGAACTATGTTATCATTTTTTTAGAAAAGCCCTAAATTTGAAACACAATGGAAACCACTTAAAGAAATGTAAAGTACAAGATATTCCCAGAGATGCATCACAACCCAATGATTCTGGTGCATTTTTGAAAATGATAGCTAGGGTTTTGCTGATAGAAGAGAAACATGAGAAAGAATCAGATTCCAAGGCCACTAAATCTGACACACCTCCACCTCCTACAAAGAAACCAAGAACCACAACGGCTTAGAGAACTAGAAGTCAAACTGTAAAGTCCACTAAACCTCTCAAGAAAGGTCAAGTGAGGACCTATAAGAGGAAGCAACAAATAAAGAAGAAAACTTTGAAACAAATACCTACCAAAAGGAGGAAAAGACTGGTTAGGACCAAAGATGACATAGAATATTCAAAAGAGGATGGGCCTGATGTAGAGAAGAAAAGCTCAGCCCCTAGAAAAATGGATGAAATTTCCAATTCAATTGCAACAACCGGTACAATGATTGATAGGAAAATTAGACAGTGGGAAAAGATGGAGCCAGAAGACCAACATAAAATACAAGATGCAATAATTAGGGCAATGATCAAGTTCAAATATGTACCAGTAGAATTTGTAGGCCAAATACCCAAAGCAGTGGGTGACAAAATTTCACAACAATGGTCATATGCTTTACACACAGAAAAGGAAGCAAGGGAGAGGGTACTTGTCAGACTCATGCCTCCCAAATCAAAGATGGTAGAGATCAAAGAAATAATGAAAAAGCACTCAAGTAAATTTGTAGCAAAGATAAGAGCTTACAAAGTGCTAGAAGATAAATTTATAGAGCTAGATAGCATGACCGAGGCCAAATAGAGACAAATCCTAGATCTACCTGCAGAGTCAACAAGTTGTGAGAATCAATTACTTCTCACTGATACACTTTATGTAGATGAACAAAAAGATAAGGCAAGTCCTAAGCACATTGATTTGGATAATGTAGATAATACCGAGCCAATTGACTTAGACAAAGTCATGGATGATCTTGACATTCAAGACATCACTCATTATGATTTAGATAAAGATCCACAAAAAGAAGATGATGTCATTTTCATATCTCTTAAGGATCAAACCAAGCAGCAAGAATTGGAGAAAAAAATAAATAATGACATGGATGTTGCTGATGAAATATGGCTAGACACTTCCATTATTGACATCATAGGTTTGGACCCTGCAGATCAAATATAAAAAGATGAAGATGTCACTGCTCGACAAGCTCAAACCAATGAGAAGGACACACTTCTAGATGCAACACAAGTGGGCACGCAGAATAATATGCCAGTATTGATGAAGGCCATCAATATGCTAGAAGGAAATGAAGAATCTACAATAGATATAATCATACCCAAAGACAAGGGTGATGCAGAAACAAAAGACACAAAAGATGAAACAAAAGATACAACTACAGATGAAGCTGTAACCGATGATCAGAAAGACAAGTCTACTGATCAGAATAAGGAAGATGCACAAAAAGTAGAAGGGGACAAGTAGAAGGAAAAGAGTGAAGAAGAAAAGATAGATAAATAGGAGAAGGAAACATCAGAGAAATTTGTAGAAACACCCAAGGTTGATGGAGAGACGTCTTCACCAAATCGATAGGTGAACCCCAAGTAGAAAACACAAGAAGCTTCATCTATAAAGCCTTCACCAAGTGCCTCAGAGAAGAAAAATGAACTAGAAATGGTAGTTCATACATCTTCTTCTACACAAATCTCAAGGAAGAAGAAGAGCAAGAACAAGAATCCAGTCACTCTGGATGAAGTTATTGAGATTCCAGTATGTGATCCTAGGACATTGGATCCTACTAAATTGACAAAGTATGCAAGACTTTGTGAAAGGAAATCCATGCAGGATAAGTTGAGAAAAGCCAAAAAGGAAGCTAAGATACTTGAAGTTGCACGAGAAATACTTCAAAAAATTCTACCTGACACAGATGTTGATCAACAAGCCCCCATGCTTGATCAATTAGTGGTTCTCACTGATGCAATCACATCTCAAAACATAGATGCTGAGAAGGCTATGGAGGCTAGACTTGAGAAGAAATATGAATTCAAGTTAGCTGAGAAGATAAGCCAAGAAGTGGCACTACAAAAGGTGAAGCTTTCTGAAGTGGTAAGCATAGTAGACTTAATAATTTCAGAATTAATAGCCTTAATACAAAAATTATGCATGTTACATCAACTCACGAAGGAGTATACTGACAATATAGCATAGATAGATGCTGATCTTCAAAAAAGTGCACAAAGTCTCACAAATAATTAAGAGGCAATCAAATTGCTTAATGAACAACTCAAGCAAGCTCAAAAGCTGAGACAAGACATACAAATTGCAGAAACCAAGTTCAGAGATGAGGTAAATGAGCTTCAAGCTCAATTCTTACCATCATTCTCATTACTAAAAAACCATATGACAGAGGCAAGAGCACTTATTGCCACCCCAGAAATTTCTATCTTAGAAAACATTAATGATATGCATGCTCGAATAGAGCTAGAGCACATGGCATTAGAACTCCTCAAAGAAAAATGGGAGAAAATGATCGAAAATATCAAAAACACCCACTCCCACATTCTTGACACATTATAAGTTGTACATTTTTGTCATGATTATCAAAAAAGGGGGAAATGATATGTACAATCAATCAGTAAAAGGGGAAAATGAAAGGAAGAAATGATATGTACATTCAGTCATTTGAAAGAGGAAAGAACAAAAAGGGGAATGTATAGTACAAAGGCAAGTATACATGTACATATACTTATACTATACTAATGCATAAAGTTAGGGGGAGTTATATAATGACAAGGATATATACATGGTGTACATACTAAACACTTTAGTATTATGCACATATTAGTTTTTGATACTAATGTCAAAGGGGGAGATTGAAGACATTATATTTTTCCATTAGTATATACAAGGATATCATATCTTGTGTTATGTGTCTATTACTTTCATGAATGTTTCTATGAATGTTGCATAAAATTAAGTTTATGAATTAATACTACATGCATAAGAAATAATATTAGATATGGTCGGTAATATAGTAAATATTGATTACTAATGATGAAAGGTGAAAAGTATTAAAAGTTTTAGAGGTATTGATTCACCCCTCCCCTCTCAGTACTACTTCCCATTAACCCCAACACCTTGATCCTGGTCACTTGAAAATCTCATTTGTATGGCATTTTTCTTAGATACTCAAAATATTAGCAAAAACCCTCATAATGAATAGTGAAAATGAGCCTTCTATGGGCCCACAAGGCCCATATATAGCCTAAAATGGGCCCAAAAATGTAAAAAAAAATTGAGGCTTGTCTGGCTCCATTTTCCTTCCTATGTTTTCCCACCTGTCGGGGGTAAAAAAATAGGGGGCATGTTATTCCCTAAAACTTATTTTTCACTTCTCACTAAGACTAATGCTTCTTAAGCAATCTTCTTGATGGGGTAGCTTCTTCGATTTTTTGATACTGACAATTTCTTTTTAAAATTTTGCAGAATATCCCACCCTGAACACTATGGGAAACTCATTTGAACACAACTTGCCACCCAACATAGGTAAATTTTTCCACAAGTAACTTTTTCAGAAAACAATTAATGCATTTATTTTTCTTCTTTTGGCATACATAACTTTAGTGTACCCAATCCACTGTAGCGATTAGCTCACTAAAGTGAGGGCAAAATGAAGTGTCCCAAAATTGCACCCCTGCATCTACAACACTTTTGCATCAAGTCCCAAGAGTTATCAATAGAGGACCATGATCAAATGACCACATTTCTACATCATGATCCCTTACAATGTAGTGTCTATGATTTATCACTCAAGTTTGAGGCTCACATGCTTAGATGTGAGCGTGATGTGCAGTTGTCTATGTAGTGCGCTAGCATCCACAAAATGCAAAAAAGAAACATTTCTTTTGACGTGTGTCTCCTCTCTTGGATGCATACACAATGAATACCTTTTCCCATTTTCAAGAATAAAAGACTAATTTTTAGCTCATTGGGATGGCTCTAATCTCTCTTATCTCTCTAACTTTTTCTCTCTTGATCTCTCTAAGTTCTCGGACTCTCTCTCTCTCTGACTAATTCTCTCACACTTTTTGGCTCTCAAGTTCTTATAGTGAAGCTCTGACTAATTCTACCCTCAAATTTGGAAGATCTACACTCTTATCTACCTCATTTACATATTATATGTTTTGATTACAAGGAAAATAGGTTTTGAAAGAACCTAAAACCTTTTACAAGAGACCAAAAAGATAAAACATTAAGAGCCAACAAAAGCTACCAAAAAGTAGATGAGACAGACAAAGATCCAACAACACAGAAAAGGACAACAAAAAAGACCAATTAGGTGTGAACAAAAAAATAGCACACAAGAGACAGGGAAAAAATAGAGGGTCGACAACCCAATAATAAAATTCCCAAGCAAAAAATCACCCAATCTTGTTCAACAGTTCAATTGCTTCCAAAGCCAGCAGGTCCATGTCAATAGCAGAAGCCTTGAGATCTTCAATGTCTTTTTCAATCTTGTTGATGACTCTAGACCTATTGAAATACCCTTCAAAATTATCATAGGATGGATCCATATCACAAGATCTATTCTTCTCTAAGTTGTTGATCAAGAGATTAACCTAGTCCATAGATGCTTGAAGAATCTTGCAGCTCTGTTCCCCAATTCTCCTAAGTGGCACCTCCATAGAAGAAAGTCTTTGATCGATGACAAAGACTTTTGAATCCACACTGTCCAAAACCATGTCCCACTTAGTGATATTGTCATTCACTGTATAAAATTTAGAATCATAAGAATCAACGATCATATTAGCCTTATTCATGGCCACAGTGATATCATTGAGAAAATACGAGAAAGATTTGTCACCCAAACCTATAGACTCCAAAATTTTGGTTCTAGAATCTAGTCTAGCATAACTATCTTTTAAAATAGTGATCTCCATGAAAATCCAGTTAAGGGCACCACCCAGATTCTTCCCAACCTCTCTATCTTGGTCCATACCACTAGCTTGCTTCTCCGGAGAGACAAAAATAAAACCCTCATCCATATGCTTAGGCTTGAGATGCACACCTTTTCCTTTTGTAACATTAGAGGGGATAGGATTATCTTTGAGAGGGGAAACAGGACCGCAAACATCATTAAGAGGAGCAATATCGAGAATACCCAAGAGATCCTTCAAGTTTCCCTTTTATTTCTTGTAACCACCCTACATTTCTCTACTCTAACTAGGGACCCTGTTTCCCCTAAATGTGACCATACCCTCAATTATGTTAATCCAATTATATGACTATTGGTATAATTCATCAAAATCAAAATAATCTCTCAAATCAAAGTGATTTTATCATTACCTCACATTAATTACCTTGGTCTATTTAATTAAATGAATCCCATTGAAATCATTGGCTAAAGTAATTAGTTAAAAGGCAATTAATAAATACTCTTAAATAACAACTCATCACTTGCACATGGAAAGTCAATCCACGGATCAATGAGAGTTCACTCACATAGATTACTCACATGGATCAACTAAGTTTCAATCCTCACCTCTCCTCATGGATTAATCTCAACCCTCCATTTCTCATTCTCCTCCATAAAAGGACTAATTTTTGAGCTCAAAGGGTCCCAATTTTTAGAATTCTTAATTCAATATTATGCTGCCTATTTGATTTCATAGCCAATTAGAGAACATTTCATTTATGCTTTAATGCCATTGAATCATGTTTTTAGCTTGAATTTAATACAAAATAGATACATTCTACATTTGAATCTTCCATTCTAGGATTGAATGTGTCACTGATCTAATGCATAATCTGATGGAAAATTCATAATTTAGATCATAGTCTTTCTAGATAGGAAGCAATATATCAGTTTCTTTGGTTTCCTTGTACTTTCCAATTGAATTTCATGTTTCTAACAATTGATATAATGACACATTGAACTGTTGTGTTGTAGCTTTACAAGTACAATATTCACACACACCATTTGTAGTGCCCACCGTGGGGCCTAGCCCCAACTTTCTAATTATTTTTGAGCTAATTGATTATCATTTTTGACTATGTTTTTGGTGTAGATTCGCATTTGGAAAGAAGGATCACATCTGGTGAAAAAGATCGCACTTGTGGATTTCAGGATTGCATCTAGTAAATTCTACATCACATCTGGGGAGGCTAACATCTAGCAAATTTAGGATCACTTTTAGGGTAAAGGTTCACATTTAGGATCCTTGATCACATCTGGTAGTTCCTTATTCATGTTTGGTAAAGAGGCTCACATTTAGTAAATTTCAGGATTGCATATAGCTAGCTCATTTGCATAATTAATTCATTTAATGACTAATCAGATAACTTAGAGTGTTTTTGGATGAATATGTTTGTTTAGAAGCCTAACTAGTTCTTGTAGGACATTGTTAAATACTTCCTTGGCCAAAGAAATGAAGCAAAAACAATGGAAACTACTAACAAGTGGTTTTGTAGGTTACCTTTTCAAATTCAACTAAAATTGTATTTTGCTTTGCCATCATAGGAACTTAATGCGATTTCTCTTCAATTCATAATTTGATTAGAGAAGTATGCTCTTTTCCTTCATGGAAAATTAGAACCTCAAACATCAAGTTAAGTTTTGAAAAGAAATTAGGGAAAATGAACTCAATTGCTCAAAGTGTTTGGTTAAATAATTTTCTAGGAACATAAATTTCAGATTCAAATTTAGTTCTTAATCCAACTTGAGGATTATGATCTTTTCCCAAGTGGAAAATTAGAAACTCAAGATGGGGGATTAAGTGTTGAATTTCATTATTAGAGGGAAATAAAATTTTCTTGTGTGCTTGATAGGAGAAAATGACATGGATAGGAGAGTATGCTCTTCTTCCTCATGAAGAATTAGAAATCTAGGCTTCTAAGTTGCCAATCCTCTTTACTGCTTTGAACTTTAGAGGGCCTGCCGGTTGAGGGAAAAATCTCTCATGAAGGACCCAAGTAAGGACAGGTGAATGCCAGCCCTTCCATATCACTATAATCAAAATGATTCCTTGAGGTTAAAATATTGAAAGACACAATTGGTTTTGTCGCTAGAATTTTGAATATCATTCCTTGGAAATGCTTGTATGTTGTGTAGAGAAGAGTCGCTTCAATATTTCTTGCAAGACTAAACTCATCTAGGTACTCATAGGGCTATACACCTCAATTTTTCCTTGTGCAATTCTATGGGGGATGGTTATGAACGGATGCCCAAATTAGACACTTTATGGTAGTGACCACCTGATTCACCAATGAAAGGTGATAATATTTGTGTAAGGAGGATTGCAACCTCCCCAAGAAACTCGCCATTTGTGCCATCACTTGTGTTTGGAGTTAGATAATACGACATCATGACTTGAAGCATTGTGTTCTTGGTGATGGTTGTATTCTGATTAGTATTTAAGTGTGTACCTGAACCTCTGAGTAAAGATTTTCATGCTATGCCTTTGGTATAGGAAAATGTGTGTTTAGCTCTTAAATAAATGTGCTTGATGTGTCAAAATTGTAATGAAAAGATAAATCACCTCAAAAAAATTGATCTTTTGACAATCATAGACATTTTTACTACCTCAAACACTCTAGAATTCATCAAACAAACCCTAAAATTGAATAAATTTTCACAAATTTCCAAAAAAAGTGGAAAACTTAAAAATTCCATCAGGATGTCGCATTAGGGATCCTGAATCACATCTGGTTAAAATAGTGTCACATCTAGTGAACACCATTGTATATGGTAACTCCTGGCTTGCATCTGGCGAACAAGATCACATTTAGGAAGAACAAGATCACATCTAGTAAATTCAAGATCACATCCCATCATTCGCATATAGGATAGAGAGTACTTACACACATGTCAGAATCATAAAATTTAGAGTTTTAGGTACCCTTTTTCTCATCAGTCAGAATCTATTATTCTTGTTGGTCCATTTGAAGCTATTTCTTAGTCAAATTAAAAGTTTACCTTGCATGTTCTTTAGGATTATTGCAATTGATCCCAAATCATGTTGTCACTTTACTAAACAAATCTTCTTGATTCCAAGGTCATTATCAGGGCATTCTAGCCCTTTGATGCTAGAATCAATCACTTTGAAACACCAAACTCACATTCACAAAACCTTGGACAAACACATTTGGACAATTCCAAAATCCTTTTGGCACTATTGGAATGCTTTTGACAAGATTGATATCCCACTTTCATGGTTGCCATAAGAAGTAAACAATATCTAGCTGATGATTCAGAAAGACCTCTAAGATTGCTCAAATTTCAACAAGGAGAGAAATCCCAAACAAACCCTCTCTTTGATCAAGAATCACCAGAAATGGACATACCTGATTGAGAATGGAGTGCTACCTTTAACGAATATGATCAAGATGACAACCAAGATGAAAGAGAAAGTCGAGAAGAAAGAAATCGTGACCATCCTTTTTTTGACTCAGATAGTGAGGAAGACATACCAAAAGAAGAATAAAATAAAATCAAACAAAGTGGGAAGTTTCAAAGGACCTGTTGGTTCTCAAATCAACAGATTGGATTTCCTATGGATTTTTCCTATCCAATTATGGGAAACCCAAGTGATTTTCCAACAAACAAGGTTTCAACCTATTCCAAGTATCAACCTTCTACAATTTTGGCTCTGTAGAACCAAGGCTAGTGAGCCTATAACCTAAACTTATCTTCCAATTCTTTAAGGGATTTTTAGAGAAGATAACTTTTGATTCAAACTTCTTTATCCCAGAGTATGGAAAAGTACTATTGAGATCATAAAACTAAGAGAAATGTATTATTAAAGTGTTTGAATGTAATGTTGCAAGAATTTTAAAGAATGTTTAATGAATTCAAGATATGAACTGAATAGAGAAGATGGATATAGTATCTCAAAACTTTAAACAATGAAACTATGACCATAATCCAATAAAGAGGAAAGACCAGTGCCTTAATCAGTTATGGGCAATAGAGTCAATATCATTCCAATCCTATGTTGAACATCAGAGATAGTTTTTCAAGAAAACTTATCACTTCAAAGGTGTTATGAAATGTACATGCAACCTATAAAAAATTCAAAGATATTTCAAAAGGATAATACTTCTCAGATGACAGACCAATTGATTGAGGCCTCAATCAACAAAATTTTAACCATGCAAAATGAGAAAACCAATTTAAATATAGACTATGAATTGAATCAAGAAGCTTGCGCATCAAACTATCACTTTGAAGAAGTTCTATTGGTTTATCTGAGGGACTAATTGTAAAATGATTAATGAAACAATTGCATATATGAAGAAAAGGACTTATCTTTATTGATTATGGAAAAATAGTACAATAGAGTTCACATCTGCAGTTATTGATCCATCTATTCCATCTGTCTATATTAACAATAAGTCTTATTATTGTCGCTATGTGTTGATTTTGGTATCCCTATAAGTATGAAACCCAAAGGATGCAAACAAGCTTCAGATCAACATTACATTTCCTAACAAAAACTTAGCCTAGTGATCAACAATTGAATGTTTAATTACAACAAAGGAATAACCAATTATCCTTATTCAATAACAGTTATCACCAATTAGGTATTATAGTAACTTAACAATTCTTTCTTAATATGTTTGTCAAAATAACTCAATAAGTCTGCATGTATATCCATCCATGGTTTCATTCATGATCTCTTCATAGTATTTTTGAGTTGATGACTTTAAATAATGGATCTGTATCATGCTGATAATTTGACCGCATATCCACCCATAGTTTATCTCATGGTCATGTCAACCCCATATATATTTATACATGATAATGAATATATTCTCTGGTATGTAGTCTCTGGAATCACATTTTTTTTATCTTTCATCAATTGCAACCATGACATATATCATTTATTTGCGACCTCTTTTCATCACATCTTCATGTGACCATTCATCTCGATGTTAATAAATCTGGATCATCCAATCAAAACAAGTTTGCCACCTTTGTAATCTGCACGTAAAGTCAAATTATCAATGATAAACAAACCCTAATTGTAAAAGGTTATAATATTCTAAAATGCCACATAATAATTAAATAAATCTATCCTTTACTTCACTTTATGCACCTCTATGTAGTCTAATCATTTTGTCTTTCCAATCAAATGCTGTCACCTGTATCCATGTCATTCCACCTATATATCTTGGTAGGCCCTTGACACCTATCATCTTTTTTGCCATTGCGTGGTGTTTAAACGTCGTGCAGATTGAGATAGCGTCATCGTGCTCAACTGTAGAATCAAATATTGAGATGATTAGATGCGAATCAGTCTAACTTCAGTCAAGCTAACTCTATAAGACACATGGCAATTACTTTGTGGTTCCAAGTCAATTAAAAATAATCTCCGTGTACATTGGTCGTAAACTTTCAACCGTCAACAACTTAATTTGATTGTTATTGATTATCATGGAGGTTGAGACTTGAATAATTTTCCACCCCATGATGGATAGAAGATTGTTTGTTTCTTCATTGCACCAGCACGCTTATAGGTAAACAGAGGGTAAGTGTACGGTTGTATGGTTGGAATAAACTATTTGTTGACTACAACTATTGAATTTCAACCTCGACCTTGCTATCCTTTTATCTGTATCACAGAGGAGATAAGCATAAATCAATGGTAAAAAAGTATATCTATTATAGATATGGATTCAAATAATATAACACTTAATAAAATACATAAGGAACATAAGTAAAAATTTAATATATAATTAGAAATAATATAGAATATAAATAGATAAATGTAAAGAGTTACTTCCCTGATTGATTATGAGGACAAATAAATTTGCAGATATGGGTTCCACTAGTGGCTCTTTTTGGGGATGTGTGTTTATACTTGAACACAACAAGATCCAAGCTATCTTTGGAAAAGTAGACCATTAGACAGATACATGAATATAATATGTAATGCAAAGATAAGAAAGAAAAAAAAACCTTCTTGTTGTCATCCTTAATGGAAAAAAGGTTTAAGATACTGACCATGCACATGAAGTTCATGATTATAACCCTCCAAATCCTATAAGATGCAAGAATTCTCACCTCCTTTACTAGAAATAACAAAAGGTCCTACCCATAGAGCATAAAACTTTCCATGTTAGCCTTTGTCTTTATCTTTAACATTCCATCTTAAAACCATATCTCCTTCCTGAAATTTCCTTTCTATAGTCTTCTTATCAAACAAATCTTTCACTTTCTTTTGTAATTCTTGATTTATTTTATGAGCTTGATTCCTTATATCATCCAATTTTGCAAGCTGTTGGAGTCTATCTTCCATGAAATCCACTTCTTCCCATTGCTCATTATTTACAAACTTGTACACTGGAAACAAATTATTTAGTGGTAAGTGAGATTTATTTCCATAAACAAGTTCATATGGGGCATATCCAGTAGAATTTTTAATTGTAATTCTGACTGCCCAAAGTGCAAGTGGTAATTTTAAATCCCATGATCTTTTGTTGTTATCTAACATTATTTTGATAATATTTATTATATTTTTGTTTCTATATTCTGCTTGGCCATTTCCTTGTGGATGATAAGGGGATAAAAAATAAATATTTATTCCATACTTCTCATGAAATTCAATGAATTCTGCAGATCTGAAACATATAGCATTATCACAAACAATCTTTTGAGGAACACCAAATCTTGTCAATATCTTTTCAGTCAGGAACTTGATTACCACCTTACTAGTAGCTTGTCTAGTTGATATGGCTTCCACCCACTTGGTGAAGTAATCAGTGGATACCAAAATCCATTTATGTCCACCACTAGATTTATCAACAATTTCACCTATGAAATCAATTCCCCACATTTGGAATGGTTCTTCAGTAGACATAGGGTTAAGAGGTAATGCACCATTATATTTGAGTTTCCCTGAAAAATTCTGACATGTGTCACACTTCTGAACATATTCATGGTAGTCCTTAAATATGCAAGGCCAATAGTATCCTACATTCAATATCTTGTGTGCAGTGATTTTTACTGAAAAGTGTCCACTGCATGCTCCATCATAGAAGTCCTTAAGCACCTTTTTTGCTTGATATGTATCTAGACATAAAAGAAGTATACCATCCATATTTTTCCAATATAAGTCTCCTTGCATCAAAATATGTTTAGATGCTTGCAATTTCATTGTCCTCTTTAGACTATCAGTAAGGTTTTCAGGGCATTTCATGTGTTTTAAGAAATGTACTATGTTAGTGTACCAAGGACATCTTTCAATAATTGTATGGGTTTCACTTAGATCAATCTGATTCACTTGTAATGCATCCATATTTGATTCTACCATTAACCTTGATAATCCTTTTCCTCTAATAATCTTAGTGATTTGGATCTCCAGTATATCAAATTCCTGAATCTGATTTACCCATCTACATCTTCTCCCAGTGACTTTTGATTGTCTGAATATATCCTTTATTGCTGCATTAGGAACATAGGATATCACTTTTGCTCCTACCAAATAAGGCCTAAATGATTTTAATGACTTTACAAGTGCATAAGATTGCTTCTCATTGATATCATAATTTAATTCAGAGGCTTGAAGGGTTTTACTAAAGAATTCTATTGGTTGTTTATATCCTTCATTATTCTTTTGTAGTAAGACAACAACAATGGTGTGATTGTTGGAAACACTGAGAGGGGGGGGGGGGGGGGAANACTGAGAGGGGGGGGGGGGGGTGAATCAGTGTTTAGCTTATTATTCAAATTTATCAACTTAAACATAAATCAAATATACATCCAATGAAGCTTAACACAAGAACATATAACACTTAATATGATTATGGGGAAACCTTGATTAGAGGAAAACCCCGGTGGGAATTAGTACCCACAAATATTGTACTAGTATAATGAACCTGTTAAAGTTCCTTTGCCCTGTTAGAAGCAATCTTTATAATATGAGTACAATGACCTAGTTAAGGGTCTGACCCTACTAGGAGTCTTTTACAAGTAACCTTGTTAGGGGTGAGGAATCACTATCCAAGAGCTCACTGCTCAAAGAGAAAGAAGGCTACAACCTCCTGAGAATAGATATGCACTATATCCAAGAGTGAACTACTGTATGTGACATAGATGTCTGATCAGTTCTGGTTATGCGCTTATGCTCTTATATTCTTAAGGTATTTTACTCATTTTGATATCTTCATACTGCTTTGCTATACATCTTCTCTTATAGTTTCAACTACACTTCAAATGTATCTTTGCATTACATATATATCTTTACACCTGAATAGACGTGACTCAAAACAAGACCATAGTCGGCCCAAAAACATAATACACAATGCTTCCAAACAAATTTGCTTAAGCATTTTTACAAAAATTTTTAATACACAATTACAAACTTACTACAATAGCCTCTTAGCCTTTACATAACAAAATATTATATGCTTAACCAAAATCATGAAGTCGGCTTCATACTCTGTATTCTGAATTGCTAGTGTACTTGTTCTTTCTGTAATTTGTTTGTAATTATATTCCATACCATGCATGTGTAGGGTAAGCATAATAACATATCATAGAGCTTAAGTATGAATGCACATATCCTGATGTGGTCATACGCATGTGCGCTGATGCCTTGATCGACTGCAAGTCACTGTTCTGTTCTGTCTTCTACACTTAGTCAATTTTCACTTCATAGTTTACTATCAAAACTTCACATGACTTTTTTGCCATGATGAAAACAAAAAATAAGCCATATACTCCCTGGGAGTCAACTTGTCAACAATCTCCCCCTTTGTCATTAATGGCAACAAAGGAATGTGGCCAAGTTACTCAAAATTGACAAACACAAAAATTGTATATCATTATACTTTATAATATATAATACTCGCCATTATACACATATTCCTTGTATATTACTCCCACTTTGACATTAATGACAAAGGTGTCAAAATTTTAAGTCTCTAGATACTTACTCTATATATACATCTAGATATACAACCTAAAGATTCTTTATCTCTTGCTGCTAGAATGCCTTCACTGCATCAACTGTCTGGAGATGGGAGCATAGAGCATATGTGAGCTTCTCCATTTTTATCAGGTCCATGCAAGGACCTTGATCATATGTGACAATAGTGGCATCAATCTGTTTGATTTTCTCATCTAGAACTGCTAAGGAGGGTGCAAGTGCATTTCTCAACTGAGTTTGCTGGGTCCTTATCTTATTGATCTCCATTTTAGCTTTTTCTATCTTGTCAAGCTGACCTTGATAGATACTATTGTAGATGTTCATGTCTTGCATGGATGTCTTGACTAATTTCCTAACACTGTCAACCAGAATGTCTACCTCCTCTATCTTCTTGATATGTTCAGAGGTCAATTTCACCCTGTCCATGCAGTTGGCTATTACATTTCTGCCTTTAGTTGCCAACTCTTTCAACATAGACTGACCAATCTTCAAAGACTTTAGATCTAAGGAAAAATTATTTACTAGTTCATTCAACCTTTCCTTTTTATACTCATCTTCTGCAATTGTTGTGGCTGCGTCTACTAAGCTTGTAAAATGTGCTTTGAAGCTTGTTAGTATGCTGTCTACATCATCAACTGATTTAATTTTTTCTACTTTCTTATCAACAGGCACTAGATCATTCAAAATATTTACTGATTCTAGGAATAGAGGATTTCTCATAACCTATTTTTCTTTGGCCTTTTCCATGGCTAAGACACTAATCTTCATCAGATCTTCTTCTCCCCAATAATCTAGACTTGCTGAGTGAGGAGTTAAACTTGACAACAATGAGGTAGATGGTTGAATGGATGGTGTGAATATGGTATTCTAACTAATATCCATGCATTCACTTTTAACTGGAATCTCCATAGCTGGTATCTCATTGATTTGATTGCCTTTCTCTTTGTTCAAATCTCTTGAATCATTAGGGGGGAATTCATCTTGTTGTAATGATGTGTCATCAGTACATACCTTCTCTATCTCTTCTAAGTTCACAAATGCTTTTTCAACCTTATCCAAATATTTATCAGAAGCGGTCATAGATATCTTGATATCATCAATCACTATAGTATCCCCTGAATCCTTTGTTGTATCAGAGGCTATTGGGAATGAGGGCGCTGAAACCTCTGGACCTGTCTTAGGTGCATGCTGAGTTTTTGGTTCTGCAACCTATTTAGGAGGAACTAGAGTTGCCTTAGCTATAGGTGTCATTGATGGATACATATGTCTATCTAAATATACCCGCTCAAATTCTTTCTAAGTCTCTTCACCGACCAGATCATACTACTTATTCATGATATGGAGAACCATTGTTTTGGTTCTTAGGTGTGGCTTTACTAAGTCCAACAGAATGACTTTCTCATCATGCGAGCACACCGGGAGAAGACCAGCCAAAGTTTCTTCTCTTATCCTCATATCCTCTTCAATTGCTTGCCTCTTTAACATATCAAGTATGTTCCATACCTTGTCTGGTATGACAGTCTCGAGTTCCAACACAGTCCTTTTAAACTTAATCATATGAGAGATGATCATAGAATGAATCTATGATTTGTCTATCTCTTGATATTTTTCATATACATTCTTGAGAGACTCTAGTCTTCCTTCATTGATAATTCTATTCCTTAAGACATTAAGACTAGGTCTGAAACCTACCTCAGGAGGAGCTTGTGTATTCTTTACCTTGCTCCTTGTAGTTCTTGATGATGGATGATTAGTGGGTGCTTCCTTCCTTCCTCTAGACTTCTTGCTAGGTACTGATGGTGGAGATGCATCTAGATCAATGGTGGTTGATGGTGCAGATGTATCTTCAGTTGATTTCTTCTTCTTCTTCTTGGGAATATCATCAGTCTTTTCAATTTTTACTTCAGTGGGAGTCTTCTCAAGTTCTTTGGTTATCTTAGCTTCTCTAGCTTTGTCAAGATCTTTTTGAGTAACACCATGAACTTTTAGGATATTTGAGGTAATCCTAGATGCCTTCCTTTTGTTCTTAGCACTGTATAGGACATAATCAACTTGGTTTGTCTTTTCCCTATAAGTGCCCCATCTAGGTTCATTGGGATCTTTGGTCACAGATACGAGAACTTGTGAATAACCTTCCAAAACATGTTCTTTGACTTCATAACCAAGAGGGTGAATCCATTTTATCCTAGGTTCAACTACCTCCATGCAAGTACAGTCAGTTTCCACCATGAAGCATATGGTGTCTTTGCACTTCTCAACTATTTTCGTAGGTATCCTGAACCTCTTCTACATATTTATCCTGAATGTCTTGATGTCTATGTCCATAGAATCCTTCACACTACTCTCTGATGTGGCTTTTAGTGAAATATGTGACATAGTGGGTTTGCTTCTATCTAGGTAGAGATTTGCAACCTTTCCTACTATGTGGAAGTAGAGATATATGATTAGTGAACCAAACCTAAATATATTTCTTTTGTCATGCTTGATAGCTCAGATGTTGTCAATCAATTGAGCACACAATATCTCACATAAGTTGTACTGAGTATTGTCTTTCACCATTTTTATTGCTGCTAAGACAGTGGCTACAGATACACTATTTAGTCTACTTGCGTGCTGAAATTTATAACCTAATATCATGGTAACTAGATTTATGTCATCTTCCTTGATGGGATCAACTGTCATACTGCACCTATCACTCCTTGATAAGCATGTTTGCTCAACTTGTTTCTTAACATCTTTACCAGTTGGAAGAACTGGTCTAGTCTTGGGTAGTCCAGTCATCTCAAGAATTAGATCAGTAGTGATGTGGACAGGAACCTCACCTATCCAATATAGATCATCATGTATCCTACTTAGCAGTATCTTCACCCATTCTGGCTCATAAAACTTGTGCACATTGGAATACTCAAAGATAGGGTTATCAATGAGATGCGTGTATTCATCCTTGAATGTATAATCTAGTTTCATCATAGAACCCATGAGAGATTCAATGCTATTATCTCCAACCATTTCCTTCTTGCAATAAACATATGCGCAGATGTCTTCTACATGCATGACTCTAAGTAGAGTCCTAGAGAATGCTCCTTCGACATCATCTAGTATGGATTTGAATGGATGATTCTTGAAAACAAATCTCTTCCTCTCAATAATGTCAAATACAATAGGGGTTGCCATATTTACTTGCAACTAGGTTAAATAGGGTTTCATGATGATTCTGAAACAACGTGACTGCTAGGGTTCCGTTCCAATTGATAATCCATTCAAAACCAACTAATCCTTTAAACTGTAATTCTTTGATGCTCAATTCTTTTCTGCTTCCTGATTGCTTCTAACTCAAATGCAAAGTGAGGTCTTTGAGATCTTTTACCAATTATATAACGATTGATTGCATTTAATGCTTGTTATCATAAAGCGGTTTACAAAGAGATTTTCAAACTTTGTTTTGAATGAAGTAAGGGCAATGTGTGAATGCATATAGCCTTAATCCATGATCACATGCATGAATACAAAGGCGCTTAATCAAAGGTGAGTATACTAGCCACGCAGGGGTTCAGAGCTAGAATAGCTCCCCCTAAGACCATGAGGGTCAACTATCCAGAAGTAGAAGGTGCATCTACTGAGGATGCATCTGCTACCTTATTCTCTTCATTATCCTTCTTTACTTCAAGCCATATTTTATCTAAGTTAGCTTTAGCTTCCAAAAACTTAACTTCTCCTGATTCTTCAAACAAAGACTTCTTAGAACTCTCTTGTCCTTTTGTTTTTGATCTGCAAAACCTTGAGATGTGTCCAACTTTTCCACATGAGTGAAAAATGATAGGAGGTCTGATGTTGTTACTCATCATGCTAAATTTCTTGGCTGTGTGTCCATTGTAGTTACATATTTGACATGTAATGTTCTGCAAGTTTCTTTGAGGTTGATTTATCTGATTGAATTGATTTTGATTCCTTTGGTTCAGTTGTGGCTGATTTCTTTGATTATATCTGTAATGAATAGCCATGTGACCAAACTTATTACAGGAGTAACAATAATAATTCAAGGGTCTTACATTCTTACAATCTCTTTCCAAGTGTCCATGCTTGTTACAGGCATAGAAAGTATGGTTGACTACCTTTTGCTTGTCCTTTGGTGATTCTACTTTAGTCTCTTCATGATTTTTAGTTTTCTTTTGTTCTGAAGATTTTTTTTGAGCTTTCTTTCTTTCTTGTGATGAATTGATCTCAATTTGAGCTGTACTATATCCCATACCAGTGGTATCAGCTTTTAGTTTCTGTGCATAGAGCTATGATTGAATCAGATAAGAGCTTGTGTGTAATTTGTCAATCTTGTCTTTTGCTCTTGATAATTTGGTTTCAATTTTGTTCTTGATGTTTTCCAATTCCAAGATTTTCATATTGGCTTGCATGAGTTCCTCACCCAACTGTTTGTTTTCTTTGTTCTTCTCTTCAATAGCTGTTAAGCTATCAGTTAACTAATCATTCAATTCTTCTATCTTATCTTTTAGAGACTTGTTCTCTTCATTTAGTTTCAAATCATTGCTGGAGCAATATTTTAGTTCTTTCCTTAGTTTCTTGATAAGCATTTGTGAGCCATCAAATTTTAGTTTGAGTTCTTCATTTTCTTTCTCAGATCTATCTAGATCTTCAAGGGCTGCTTCAAGATTCTTTCTTAGATGTTTGAATTTTGTTGAATCCATGATCTCCTAGAGTGGTTAGACATTTCTCTCTGAGGACCAGGCTTTGATACCAATTGTTGGAAACACTGAGAGGGGGGGGGTGAATCAGTGTTTAGCTTATTATTCAAATTTAGCAAATTAAACATAAGTCAAATATACATCCAATGAAGCTTAAAACAAAAACATATAACACTTGATATGATTATGAGGAAATCTTGATTAGAGGAAAACCCCGATGGGAATTATTACCCACAAATATTGTACTAGTATAACGAACCTGTTAAAGTTCCTTTTGCTTGTTAGAAGCAGTCTTTATAATATGAGTACAATGACCTGGTTAAGGGTCTGACCCTATTAGGAGTCTTTTACAATTAACCTTGTTAGGGGTGAGGACTCACTATCCAAGAGCTCACTTCCCAAAGAGAAAGAAGGCTACAACCTTTTGAGAATAGATATGCACTATATCCAAGAGTGAACTACTGTATGTGACACAGATGTCTGATCAGTTCTGGTTATGTGCTTATGAACTTATCTTATTAAGGGCTTTTACTCATTTTGATATCTTCATACTACTCTGCTATACATCTTCTCTTACATTTTTGACTACACTTCAAATGTATCTTTGCATTACATATATATATCTTTACGCCTGAATAGACGCGACTCAAAACAAGACCATACTCGGCCCAAAAACATAATACACAAAGCTTCCAAATAAATTGGCTTAAGCCTGTTTACAACAATGTTTAATACACAATTACAAACTTACTACAATAGGCGCTTAGCCTTTACATAACAAAATATTATATGCTTAACCAAAATCATGAAGTCGGCTTCATACTCTGTATTCTGAACTGCTAGTGTACTTGTTCCTTCTGTAATTTGCCCCTACTTACATTTCATACCATGCGTGTGTAGGGTAAGCATAATAACATATCATAGAGCTTAAGTTTGAATGCGCATATCCTGATGTGGTCATACACATGTGCGTTGATGCCTTGATCCACTGCAAGTCACTGTTCTATTCTGTCTTCTATACTTAGTCAATTTTCACTTCATAGTTTACTATCAAAACTTCATATGACTTTTCTGCCGTGATGACAACACAAAATAAGACATATACTCCCTGGGAGTCAACTTTTCAATAGTGATATGATGCAAAGGAAAATAATTGAAATGGCTTAGCATAATCCGGGGACTTGAGGATAGGAGCTTCCTTAATTTCCTTTTTAATCTTTACAAATGCTTCCAAAGCTTCATTTGTCCACTTTATGTCTGCCATTTTTTTTAACATCATAGAAATTGGCTTAATTACTTCTGAAAAGTTTGGGACAAATCTCCTTACAAATTTTATTTTTCCAAAGAAGGATTGGATCTTTTTAATACTCTTAGGAACCTCAATCTTATCAATTTCTACAATCCTCTTAGGGTCTATTCTCACCCCATCCTTGGCTACTATATGCCCTAATAATTTTCCTTCAGTTAATACAAAATGACATTTATTTGGGTTCAAGGACATCCCATATTAAAGGGCTCTTTGAAAAATCTTCTCCAAATGTCCACAATGATCTTCTACCTTCTTGGAGTAAGCAGTTAGGTCATCCTGATATACCACCATAATTATATCAATGAAATCCTCAAAGGAAACATCCATTTCTCTTTGGAAGGTAGCTCCTGCATAAGTGAGTCCAAAAGGCATTCTAGCATATACATAAGTACCCCAAGGTGTAGTAAATGATGTCTTGTATTTTTATTCTTCTCTTACCTTCACCTGGTTATACCCTGAGAACCCATTCATCATTAACAACAACTCATTTCCTATAAACTTTTGTAACAATGCTTCCATGTTAGGAAATTCATAATTGTCCTTTAATGATGATATGTTTAGATTCCTGAAATCTACAAAAAGTCTGATATCACCATTCTTCTTCCTGACAGGGACCAAATTTGAAATCCATGTTGAGTGTCTAATTGGATTTATTATACCAGCATCCCTCATCTTGATCAACTCATATTTCATCTTAGGGGTGAGAGTAGGGTTTATAGGTCTTTTCCTTTGTCTGAATGGTTTGACATTAGGCTTCAAAGGTATCTCATGTTGAAAAAGGTCCTCTTGGTAAGCTTTAAGGTTATCATAGGACCAAGCAAATACATGCCTATATTTTCTCAATAATATGATGATATCTATTCTGATCTTGGGGGTTAAGCTTTTTCCCACAAGTACTTCCTTTGGAGTCTCTTCATTTCCCAAGTTTATCCTCTCTACTTCATCTATTGTAACATTGGTGCTTTTCTTGTCCATTCTTGAATCTTTATTGTCAAACAATCTCTCCATTTCTACAAGGCCTTTAGGAACCTTATTGGTTTTAAGCTAAATGAATTTCTTTCCAAACAACACTTCTTTCCCATTCTCTACTTCAACATGAGCATTCTAATCTATCAATTGACCTTCATACTCTTGTTCATATGCTAAAAATTTGATTATATCTCTGTCATCTTCAAAGACTTGCCAATTGTTGATGTTATGAGGTATAGCAGGCCTAGTTTTAACCTCAACTTGAACTATGTCTTCACAAGGGATGTCATTATGCTTCAATGCCAAATTAGCCATAAAATATGCAAGGATATTTTTTGACCTATCTATCCAATCAATAGAATAAGCATTAAAACATTCCATAGAATCCCATACTTCATTGCTATATATTTTAAGATGAGGCTGCTTAGCAAAAAAATTACTTTTAACTTGACAAATAATCAATTTAGAATCACTAAAAACACTTAAACATTTTATTCCATGCTTACTAGCTATCTTTAAACCGAGAAGTAAAGCTTCATACTTTGCAACATTGATAGTACATTCAAAATATAGTAAGAAGGAATATTTAATTGTTTTCTTATCAGGGGCAAAGAAAATGACACCAGATCCATTACCATCCTTGCAACAAGCACCATCAAAATACATTTTCCAAATTGTATTGTTATTTATTTCAGCATGTAGTTCAATAGGTTTAGTATTATGCATTGCATTTTTTGAAATACTTACCTAAAAGTTATCCATATCAAAATGATATAAATGTGTAACCAAGCTTGGATCCACATCTTCAATAATGTATGGAATTCTAGTCTCCCTGTCAATCCTTACATCCCTACCATTCACTAGAATAGAAGCATAAGAAAGATCTAATTGGATACTACCTCCTACTAAGCTAGACCATTATCTAGAAAGAAGCATTCCATAATTGGCAGGAACTTCAACCACAACAATATCCACTTTATAAGACATTTAAGGATATGTAGGAAATTTAAATTCAACATTTTTCATTATACCTACAACAGGAACAGATCTATTATCCATAGCTAAGCATCTACTGAATTTGGTTCAACATTCATTCCTAATTCTTTCATCACATCATTAGGCATAATATTCATTACTGCACCAGAATCTATCATACAATTCTTTACCCATCTATTGTTTATCAATAGAGTAAGATAAAAAGGATCAATTTGATTCCCATTTTTGCTTAAAGTAGTTCCTAGAAAATAGTTGGAGGATCCTTTAATTCTTTGTTAAGATATTCCTTATTACCTACATTAGACAATATTTGTAAAGATTCACTTTTACATTTAGGTATTTTAACCATTTCAAGAAAAGGAACAAATATTTTAACTTGAGATAATGCATTAGACATGAAAGAACATTCATTGGGAAGATATTTACTAACCACCTTTTCTCTTACTGTTGTTGGAAAGTCCTGAGGTTCTACCTATTTATCTTGAGCAGTGCTTTTGTGCTTCATCCTCCTTGGATTAGTTCCTTGATCAAGTTTCCCTCGGTCTGCATTCACTATTCTATTCCTTAACTTGTAATTACTCCTTGTTTCTTCTAATGCAGCTATTGTGTATGCTTTCTTCTCCTCTTCTGTTAATTCTTTTAATCTTGGAGGATTCTCCTGATAATTCCCATATTGATATAATCTATTTAGGTCATTCCTATAGTAGTACTCATCTGAAGAGCTATAACCATCATAACCCCACATAGGATCTATTGATAAGTTGTTCACTGTGGGTTGCTGATCATCATTCTAGTCTTATCCTCTTTCCATCTTTGGGCAACAACACAATGTTCATAAGAATGCGGAAGTCTGCAGGCTTCACACCAAGGGTAGTTTTCCACAAAATGGTTGTTCTTCCTCAATGTATGAAGAGTATGTAATTCTTTGTTCACTAGTTTCCCATCCTTCCATTATATGTTATAAGGCATATCCTACAATTTATATCTATCATTTTTGTATAGTACCTGATTATTCTGATTGTACTTAAAGTTGTCTCTTCCATTATTCACTTAGAGGAATTTTACCATATTCATAAGCTTATCCAATCTATCCTCCTCCTTGTATTTTTTAGGCTCTTTTAGATTGAACAACCAGGTTTCCTCACTCTTAGTAATTATACCAGATGCCTTTCTATGATTTTCAATAGCTATAGAAAACTTGAGAGCATGTGCCAAAGTAGAGGGCTTATGAGATCTAATTTCATAATTTGTCTTGCTATCAAAGGCACCCATATAGAAATTAATTAGAAAGGCATCAATAAGATGAACATCTCTTGGAATAATATTTAGAACCTTATTGAATCTTTTATTCAATTCAGTCATAGACTCATTTTGATTTTTCTTCATACTTGTCAACTCATGTGAAGCAAAAGAAGTGTCATTGTGATCACCAAATTGTTCTATGAATTGATTTACAAATTAATCCCAACTGCATATGGATCTATCTGGAAGAATTTTGAACCATGCTTCTACATCTTCTATGAGGGATTGAACAAAAATCTTCATGTATACATCCTCATTTAACTCATCAAATTATTGGATAACATTCTTCAAATTTACACAATGCACTTCAGCTGATTCCAACCCATTCTCTGAATACTTTGAAATTACAATCCTTAATTCATTTTTTATGTCATTAGGACATCCCCTTATGCCATAAAAATCTAACTATCTATATCTGTTAGAAATCATTGGGGCTCTATAGTTGTTCCTATTTTGATTTATAGCTCCATGTCTTTTATTCTGCTGATTTGCATTCTGTTATCTCTGATGATTTCTTGGTCCAAAATTTCAATTGACATTAAAATATCTTGGGCCATAATTCTGATCCCTATTATTCTGATATCCACTATACATCCTTCCACTATTTTGATGTTTATGTTGTTCATGTTGGTTAGATGTGTTAGGATTCACTATATTGTTATGGTTATGTTGTTCTCCATTGTTCCACTGTCCCCAATGATCTCTCCTTTCCCTATCATTGTTATTTTTCTTAGTTCTCCCGTACTGTCTGGTTTGAACAAAGGGTTGGTATGATCATTGTTAAAAATATGCTCATTTTTCTTCCTATGAGGAGGATTGTAAACTCCATTTCTATCCTCCTTAGGAACTTCTTTATCTCTTGGTGATCTAATTGTACTTCTCGTTATTATCATTTTCCTTAGTATCTCTTCTGGTTGTCTTTTAAGATCCATGGCCATCTCTTCATCTTCTGACCCTACATTGGCCATATAATGAAACACACCATCCCACTTGTTAATTCTTCTCTCTCTTTCAGTCATTTCCTGATTTGGATAATTTTGAAACTCATGTCCTCCTCTATTACCTTGGAAAAAAGGATTACAATTTTCATCACTACTCTCATGGCTATGATGGCTTGAATTAGGGAATTGTTCACAAACATATTATTGATCAACCTTATCAGGGTATATCATATGTGGTACATAAGGCATCTTTGCACTTGGAGTCCTGCCTTTCCTTATGCTCAAGTTGATCTGGATGCAAATATCTTCTACCCCACATGAGATAGTAAATAGAAAAACTACATAACCAAATTTATCACCACTTTTAAATTGTAGAGTCACCACCCTCTTTTTAGAAGGAAATACTTTATATCTTCTGGATTCTTTTCTCCCAGTAGAGCCTAACCTCTATTACCAGAAAATCTAAAAAACTATCCTTAATGATAACTTTCCCCAGTAGAGTCACCAATCTATTGGTGCTCAAATCAATAGATTGGATTTCCTATGGATTTTTCCTATCCAATGCTGGGAAACCCAAGTGATTTTTGAACAAACAAGGTTTCAACCTATTCCAAGTATCAACCTTCTACAATTTTGGCCCTGTAGAACCAAGGCTGGTGGGACTATACCCTAAACTTATCTTCCAAGTCTTTAAGGGATTTTTCAAGCAGATAACTTGTGATTCAAACTTCTTTATCCTAGAGTATGGAAAAGTACTATTGAGATCCTAAAACTAAGAGCAATGTATTATTAAAGTGTTTGAATGTAATGTTGCAAGAATTTAAATGAATGTTTAATGAATTCAAGATATGAACTAAATAGAGAAGATGGATATAGTATCTCAAAACTTTAAATAATGAAAATATGACCATAATCCAATAAACAAGAAAGACCAGTGCCTTAATCAACTATGGGCAATAGAGTCAATATCATTCCAATCCTATGTTCAACCTCAGAGACAGTTTTGCAAGAAAAATTATCACTTAAAAGGTGCTATGAAATGTACATGCAACCTAGAACAAATTCAAAGATATTTAAAAATGATAATACTTCTAAGATGATAGGCCAATTGACTGAGGCCTCAATCAATAGGATTTTAACCATGCAAAATGAGAAAACCAATTGAAATATAGACTATGAATTGAATTAAGAAGCATGCACATCAAACTATCACTTTGAAGAAGTTCTATTGGTTTATCTGAGGGAATAATTGTAAAATAATTAATGAAACAATTGCATATATGAAGAAAAAAACTTATCTTTATTGATTATGGAAAAATAGTACAATAGAGTTCACATTTGCAGTTATTAATCCATCTATTCCATCTGTCTATATGAACAGTAAGTCTTATTATTGTCGCTATGTGTTGATCTTGGTATCCTATAAGTATGAAACCCAAAGGATATAGACAAGCTTCAGATCAACATGACGTTTCCTAACAAAAACTTAGCTTAGTGATCAATAAATGAATGTTTAATTACAACAAAGGAATAACCAATTATCCTTATTCAATAACAGTTATCGACTGATTAGGTCTTATAATAACTTAACAATTATTTTTTAACATGTCTGTGAAAATAACTAATCAATAGGTCTGCATGTATATCCATCCATGGTTTCATTCATGATCTCTGCATAGTATGTCTGAGTCGATGGCTTTAAATAATGGATCTGTATCATGTTGATAATTTGACCACATATCCACCCATAGTTTATCTCAAGATCATGTTAAACTCATACATATTTGTATAGGATAATGAATGTATTATCTGGTACATAGTCTATGGAATCACATTTTTTATCTTTCATCGACTGTAACCATGACATCTATCATTTATCTATGACCTCTTTTCATCACGTCTGCATGTGACCATTCATCTTGACATTAAGAAATCTAGATCGTCTGATCAAAACAAGTTTTCCACCTTTGTAAATTTGCACATAAAGTCAAATTATCAATGATAAACAAACCCTAATTGTAAAAGGTTATAATATTCTAAAATGCCACGTAATAATCAAATAAACATAGTTGTCAAAGTTTTTTTTCTTTTTCCCATTGTCGCCACATGTCACATCCTACGCTATCACGTAGTGGTTAAGGTCTGGTCATCTCTCCATCATTCCATCATGTAGAGCCATAGATCTCATATCCCACAATCATAGATCTACATCAAATGCCTTAGTTATCTGTCGATCAGTTGTATCCACCAGATTAAGTCCCAACCATCAATTTAAAGCACGGGCCTAAAGATGGTGTTTAAGTAATTTTTCCTTTACTTCTCTTTATGTGCCTTCGTGTAGTCTAATAATTTTGTCTTTCCAACCAAATGCCGACACCTGTATCCATGTCATTCTACCTATATATCTTGGTGGGCTCGAGACACCTGTCATCTTTTTCACCATTGCGTGGTGTTTAAACATCGTGCGACTTTAGATAGCGCCATCGCGCTCAACCGTCAGATCAAATCTTGAGATGATTAGATGTGACTCGGTCTAAATTTAGTCAAGATGAATTCGTAAGACATGCGAAGATTGCTTTGTGGTGCCAAGTCAATTAAAAAGAATCTCTGTGTACATTGGTTGTGAACTTTCAACCGTCGACAACTTAATTTGACTATTATCAATTATCATGGAGGTCGAGACCAGAATACTTAGCCACCCCGCAATGGATAGAAGATTGCTCGTTGCTTCGTAGCACTACCATGTTTGTAGGTAAATAGAGGGTAAGTGTACGATTGTATGGTTGCAATAAAATATTTATTGATTATAACTATTGAATTTTGACCTTGACCTTCCTATCCTTTTATTTGTATCACAAAGGAGATAAGCATAAATCAATGGTAAACAAGTATATCTATTATAGATATGGATTCAAATAATATAACACTTAATAAAATTCATAAGGAGCATAAGTAAAAATGTAATATATAATTCAAAATGCTATAGAAGATAAATAGATAAATGTAAAGAGTTACTTCCCTGATTGATTATGAGCACAAATAAATTTGTAGATATGGGTTCCACTAGGACCTGGGAGAAAATCATTGAAGAAGAAAAGGAAAAATATTTTCTCCACCTAGCTTCTCTTGGAGTTAAACTTCCCAAAGATTATGATGTTGAATGATTGATAGCTGAAGAGGTACAAACACCTCTCTCAATTTTCTCAAAACAATTATATCAAATGCAAACATAGCTTACAACACTTAAAAGAGAGAAGAACAAACCCATAAAGAAATACTCATTGGAACACATATGTCCATTCCCATGCAATAAGAACTTGCAAATGGTGACTTTTCCACCAAATATGGCGACGCCAAAGTATGAAAAATACATGGTAGAAACATATCCTCACGATCCTGTGAGATAATTTTGGGCGTTGAGTATAGAATTTATGCATGAACAAATGTACTTGATGAGACTATTTCTGGAAATTTTAGGAGGAAAAGCCATGGAATGGTTTTCTAAACTCGCACCTGGTATACAAATGTTTGAAGAATTGATTCAAATATTTGTCCAACACTACTCCTATAAAATAAAACACAATGTTACCATGATGGATCTTTGTAATACTAAACAATGAACATGTGAATCCTTCACACACTTGTTGCAACGATGAAGGAAAATATTTGCAAGGTACTCTCGACAAATACCTGAATCAGGAAAGATGGAGATATTCATAAATAACTTAGTACATGAAATGAACTATGTCCTACAAATGCAATATTCTCCTAGTTTCAACAGAATGATTAAGAACATCATTTGTGCTAAAGAGGTTATGGTCAAAAAGGATAAATCACGCTTTCTAATGACAACAAATCCTCTAAAAACTATAACAACAAGCCTAAATGGTGGAATAAGAACAATTTTTTTATTAATGGTGGAGTGGTAGAGGCCTCAAATACGAATGTTAAACTAACAATGTTTAATATTACAAACAACCTACAAGCAAGCAAAGAGGATAAGGAAATAAAAACTATACCATGAATGAACATTGATACCAACAAGAATAAGCCTTGGGTGTCTAGGCCTAAGAGGGAGTTTATTCCATTGGGAGAATCCCTTGAGATATTTTTGAAGACTCTATTGGATAAAAAAATAATTACTTTATTAGAGTCAAAACCATGGGAACTAGAAGTAAAACCAAGATGGTGGAGCGATAATGCCTATTTTGATTTCCATAAAAATAAAGGACACAAGACCAATGAGTGTGTCAAACTCAAGCATTTCATACAAGACCTCATTGATGGAGACAAGATAAAAGTAGAAGGGCACACATCTAATGAAGATCACACAACCTTTAATAAACCATTTCCCAATTGTGAAAAAGGAGAAGCCTCTAAATCAAAAGGAAATGAAGTCAACTACACCTATTCTCACAACGATAACTTGATCAACACATTGGACATAAAAATTGAATCAATCAATGTGATCACTATCAAAGGTGTCAAGGACAAGTTTGCATGCTCAAATGTTGTAACACAAAGGCAAGAAAAAATCACAATTAAAAGGGTGAATTCCTCATCCAAACAGGAAACATCATCCAAACCACCCGCTGTCACAATTTCTAAACCAGCAACATCAAGATAAATGCTTCCCACACCATACGCTAACTACAACTTGGTGGACCAATTGCAAAGAACCTCAGCTCAAATTTCTATATTTGAGTTATTAAAAATCTCTTCAGTGCATAGGAAATTTCTTGAACAAGCCCTACATACAACTAATGTTCCAAAGGACATATATGTAGAAAAATTCTAGGCAATGGTCAATTTCATATCAACTTCCCATTACCTCTCTTTTTCAGAAGAGGTTTATAAATCTTTGGCTCATCCCCATAATCAGCCCCTATACATTGAGATTTTGATCCACAAACACCATGTAAAATGTATATTGATACATGGAGGCACGGATTTGAATATATGCACTCTCAACCTAGTCAAAGCATTGGAACTTTCAGAACACACAATTGATTTAAGAGTAAGATAACCATTAAGGCCTATGATGAGGAGGAAAGGTCATCCAAAGGAATAGTTGTTTTACCAATAAGAATAAGAACAATAGAAAAAGATGTGATTTGTCAAGTTCTTGATCTACCATTAGCCAATAACATATTACTAGGAAGACCCTGGATACATGAAATGCAATCAGTGCCATCTACCTACCACCAATATATCAAATTCTCACACAATGGGGTGGAAGTAAAAATTCCTGCAAATTCAATATACAATTGAAATAACATCAAGGCATATAGTATGGTTACTCACAATAAGGAAGTTCCAAAAGAGTTCCCAGCGGAAACCTCCAAAGACATTGTGATGAGAAGATTTGGAAAAATGTTAAAACTTGAAGAAACTAGCATGGGAGAATACAAATTGGATTACGCCATCATTGGATAACATTCCTGTATCTCCAAGATTATATGGGAGACCCTCCCCATAATTTGCACCTTCCACCTCAAAAGAAAGAGTTATTCATAGCCAATTTGTATGGTTAGAGACACAACCTTTGAAGAGGAAGAAAAGGAAGACAAAGTAGTCTTGGTGTGGATCTATAAAGGGGAAAAAGGAGAAAATTAAGTAAAACATGTTGAGATATCTCCCGAAAAATATGGAAAAGTCTATGACCTTCTCAAAATAATGGGGTACAAAGGGAAGATACCTTTAGGAGATAAAGGAAAGGGACCCATTGAGATGATCCATATGGAATTCAGGGACACTAAGGACAAGACAAGATTGGGTTTCAATAACAAATCAGAACATCCTACCTCAAGAGATGATCCAATCTTTGATAGAGGAAGTGACAAAGATGAAGAAGAAGCTGAACTCATACCCTGGACATATGAAATATTACTACATATAGGTACTAAGAACCCAAAGTACCAAGGAGAATAGTATGTACCTACCTATCTAAGAGAAAAATCATAGAACCATATTCCCTTGTTATCACAAACAAATGTTCAAGAATCAGAAGAAGGAAGAAGAAGGGAAGAAGAAGCAAATAGCTCAAATGATCTTGAAGAGTTGTCTTCTATGAGACAACAACAAAGTATACATCCTAACTGGGGGCAATTGGTGACTATTTTACATATCCCAGATCTACTACATTTTGATCCATAAATGGCCAATAGGGTGCACCAGATAACTACTGTTAAATTTCTAGATCGATCTAATGACAATATTTTGGACTCACATGATTATGAATGGGATCAAATGTATTATGTTACCATGGATATTAAGATAGATGTGATCCATAAATTTGCACCTTTACTAGAAAGGGGACAAATTTCTAACACTACCCACAATAAAAACATTGTCACAGAATTGGATGAGGTGGTGATGCCTAGTATATTTGATGTAGACACATGCGTCTTAATAGGAAAAGATGAGTACCAAAGGATATTAGAAAGGTTTGATAGAAAAATGGAGAGATAAGAAGGAGAAATCTTAAATGTTAGGTCGCTAGAGTTAGGTTCACATAACACTAACAATGACACTAATTATGATGATCTGACTCTTAATAATCTAAACACTATAGAAGCTAACTTAACAAAACTTGTCTTATTAGTTAATAGTTTTGACACTAACGTGGTGCTCTCCTTAGAATCCTTTGAATCACTATCCTTGGTAAACCTTGAACTGATTGATTGGACCAAATCAGAGCCCACGACTATAATGAACTTTCCCAATGAATAGACTTTGGCCTACTATCTGAATGCTTGTGAGCTCTATCCTTCTTCCACAAATGCAAGGAGAATGAGAATGATAGAGGAGGATATCAAGTTTCTTAGTCAAAAATTTAAAAATAAACAGAAAAAAGAAATGATGGTGAAAACCATGTTGTGACAGTATCAGATTCTTAAAAAGTAAAAATAATAGACATATCTAATGGTGAAAACCTCTTAGAGGTACCAAAATATGAGATTCTTGATATCCTCCCCAAGAAATTCCAAGAAAGATCTTTAGTACTCATAGAACCAACACAACCAATCAATCTAGGAACAACTGAAATTCCTCAATTTGTCTATCTACCACAATCTTTATCAAAGGAAGAAAAGGTATAGTTCACTGAATTCCTTAAAGAGAAAAAGATAAACTTTGCATGGTCATGTTCTAATGTTGCCTAGACTAGATCCTAAATTAATAATGCATCACTTATCTATAGCTCCTGGGATAAAACTTGTCAAGCAAAAATTAAGAAAAATACATCCACATGTAGCATTGTTGGTAAAAGTGCAGCTAGAAAAACTCTTAAAAGATGGATTCATAAGGGTCATTACTTATGCAGGATGGATTTATAATGTAGTCCCAATTTCTAAAGCAGACAAGTCTATCAGAATTTGCACAGAATTCCCATTGCCGAACATTGATATAGTTATAGACCTTACGACAATATATGAAATCTATTCACTCATGGATGGATTTTTGGGCTACAAAAAAATAAATATCACCCTTGAAGACCAAGAAAAGATAACATTTACATGTGCATGGGGAAAATTTTGCTGGAATGTAATGCTATTTGGGCTAAAGAATGCCAAAGCAACATATCAATAAGCTATGACAATAATATTCCATGATATGATACATAATAACATGGAGGATTATGTGGATGATACCTTAGCTAAGTCAAAGATCAAATCAACCCACATTGAATACTTGAGAAAGATACTAGATAGAATGAAACAATTTCAACTAAGGCTTAATCCAAAGAAATGTGCATTTGGAGTCCAATCAGGAAAACTCTTAGGATTCATTGTATCGACAAAAGGAATTGAGGTAGACCCAGAAAAAGTGAAAGCAATAATGGAAATGCAACCTCCTCGTAATATAATTCAAATGAGTACTCTCCAAGGAAGACTCCAGTCAATTAGAAGATTAATGTCTTAACTAGCAGATGAAGCGCAAGCTTTCACAAAATTGTTACATAAAGGAGTGACTTTCAAATGGGATAAAAACTGTGAAAACAACTTCAAAGAATTAAAATATTATCTAGCTAATCCTCCTATCTTAATGGTGCCTATTCATGGAAAGTCATTATTACTCTATATTTCAGCTACGACTACATCACTTGGAGTATTTACAGCACAAGAGGATGATACCAAGAAGGAAAGAGAAATTTATTATATTAGCAAGACATTGGTGTCTTATGAAATCAACTATAGTATCATTGAAAAGGCTTGTTTGGCAGTTGTTTTTGCATCCTAGAAGTTGGGACACTACATGCTTTCACATATAGTAAAGCTTATTGCAAAGATTGATCCTCTCAAGTACCTCCTAATTAAGACAACATTAATAGGAAGGCTATCAAAGTGGGTCTTAATACTCAATTAATTTTATATAGAATATGTATATAGAAAGCACATTAAAGGAAAAGTGCTAGCTGATCAACTGGTTGATTCACTATTAAAGGATGCAACACTGTTGATAATAGAGTTTCTGAATGAGACAATACTACACCTAACATAATATCGATGGAAAATGTACTTTGATGGTTCTTTCACACAACAAGGATCTAGAGAAGGGGTATTTCTTATCACACCTCAAGGTTGCAAGATACCTAAGGAATGCAAAATGATGTTTTCATGCACAAACAACATCTCAAAATATGAAACATTGGTAAACGGTCTCAAGCTAGCCAATGAATGGAAAATCATAGAGTTAGATGTATATGGTGACTCTTAACTCATCATCAATCAAGTAAATGGAGAGTACCAAGAAAAATATGAGAAGATGATTCCGTATAAGCAGATGATAGAGGATTTGAAGAAGTACTTTGTGTTTATCACAATTCAACAAATTCCAAGAATAGAAAATAGAGCTGCAGATGCAATGGAAACACTAGCATCCATGTTACAACTGGAGGAACATCAATTCCTCTATGACTTATTGGTGGAAGAACTATCCTTTTTTCATTTGATACACTTGAATCCCAAGTTATTTGTGCCCTAAATGTTGAAGACCAATCTAGGTATACCAATATAACTTCCTATCTTACGAATCAAACCTTACCCAATGGCCTGTCTAGAAATGAAAAATGAGCCTTAATTAGAAAAAAATATCGCTATGTACTCATCACTACTAAATTATATATACATGGTCTTGATGGAACACTACTTTGGTGTTTATAACAACAAGAGTCTGATCATGCATTAAAAGAGGTCCATGAAGGTGTGTAGATCTCACTCAAACAGTTTTTCATTAGCTAAGAAAATTCTAAGGGTCGGGTACTATTGGCCTACAATGGAGAAAGATGTAGTTAAATATACTAAAACATGTCAAAAATGTCAAACACATGGAAATACTATCCATTCTCCAGCCACAGAGCTCATACCATTTATTACACATTAGCCATTCTAGCAATGGGCCTTTGATCTTGTTGGACAAATCTATCCTAATTCTTCAAGTGGACACAAATACATCATCACGACCACTAAGTATTTCACAAAGTGGGTCAAAGAAGTTTCGCTAATCAAAGCCACTGGAAAACAAGTAGCTATTTTCATCTTGAAATATATCATCTGTAGGTATCAGATACCCTCATCTATTGTAATAGGCAATGGGGGGCAGTTCAAGAACCAAGACATTGACAACCTTTGTATACAGTTTCACATTACTCAGTATTGTTCTTCAATCTATTATCCTCAAGGTAATGGACAAGCTGAGGCTTCAAACTAAAAAATTCTAAAAATCCTCCATAGAACTGTGAGAAAATATGGCAGAGACTGGCTTTTACAATTGAATCCAACACTATGGGCTTACAAAAAAAGAATCAAAACACCAACAAGAGCTACACCATTTGCTATTGTCTATGGAACTGAGTAAATATTACCAATTGAAGTAGAAATACCTTCTTTGCGAGTATCCCTCAAAGGTCTTGTCACAAATGAACATTACCTCATAGATAGAGTACAAGAACTAGAGATGCTGGATGAGCACAAGAAACAAGCATTTGATCACCTGAAATTATATCAAAAAATGATGTCAAAAGGTTACAACAAGAAAGTAAAGTCAAGATAGTTTGAAGTGGGAGATCTCATTCTTAGAGAGAATCCTAAGAATCAACCAAATAGAGAACAAAAAGGCAATTTTTAACCCAACTGACTGGGGCCTTTTGTTATCACAACACTTTTCAGGACAAGAGCTTATCAGTTAGCTACACTTGAAGGAGATGTCCTTCATGATCCTATCAATACTGTACACTTGAAATAGTTTTATGCCTGACATCTACCCAAAGGGATTGTACAATGAAATTGATCATGAGAAAATACCAAAAACAACAAAAAGTTATCCTGAAGAAAGACAAAAATAGTGGAAAAGAGAAAAAATAAAAAATAGTGGAAAAATTCCCTAAAAAGGGTATCCTTGGTGAAAACTTGGAAAACAGGTGCCTTGATACTAAAAAAAAAGAGAGAAAAAGTATAAAAAAATGAAAAACAAGAAAAATTCCTTGGCAAAAACCTGGAAAACATGCATCTTGGTAGCAAAAATATAAATTGGCCAAGTGGTGAAAACCTGGAAAATATGTGTCACTTGTAATTAGTGCTCCATCTATAAATGCATTGCTTCCACAAATCCTTCATGGTCATTTATTTGACATCAGTTGAACCTGAACCCTTCAAGAATGTACTTTCCTTTCTTGGAGTTTATCTATATTTGCATCTTTGGATAAACATACTACACTAGGGGCATCTCTACTAGCATGTTCAGGCAGTGGTTGTTGGTCACTGTGTCATCCTAGGTCCTAGTCTAGGAAAGTTCGCCACTACAAACAATATTTATTCAATACTTAAAACAAAATAATTTTGTCACTATCACAAACAAAGGCATTTTTTAACATCTACCTCTAACCAACATCATACTAGTGTTTCTCAAAACTTTAATCATACTAGTGTTTCTCAACACTTTAATCAAACAATGTTTCTCAACACTCCATTGGATTATAATTATTGATATTATTTATCTCACTGACTCAGACACAGATATACATTGCTAAAATCCAAGCTTTAATTGATGATTTCTATGCTATGATTGAATGATGAATTAAAGGTGTTCCTAAACACCACATAAAAACATATAGACTGATCTTGATCATGACTCTTTTAATGTTCCAATGATGTTTCAAACTAGGGGCATATAAGTGGTTATGAATTTTCTTTGTATGATTATCAGTTGTTGCTTGTTATGTCTTTTGAGTTACTCCATGACATCTATTAAATGAAAAAGAGTTGCAAGGACAGAGAGCATAAGAGTTTCTTGGTTTTCTTCTTGTGGTGATTTCTTCAATGATCCTACAAACTTCACCTAGTTTGGATGTTTATGATAATAGCTTCCAACATGAGTGGATAGCCACATATATCTCGATCCTTTTTATGTGTAAGCTACAGTGAGGCTGAATAAAATTCCTTGCCTATTTCTAATCAACTTCTACGTAAGGTGTATGACACATTATGTACACAAGGATATGAACATTAAAGGTCATTGCGGGTTACATATCTTATATTGCACACAAACAAAAGATGATTCTTAAATCAAAAGGAGATAACTAAACAGTCATCGTGACCTCTATTCCTTGATGCTTAGGTTTATTTTTGACATTACATCCAATTAAGGTAGTATTCATACTTTCATGATACTTCCATGGTATCAGTGATAGTTTTACTGACCAATGATGTCTGTTACACAAACACTCTCTGATGATAAAATACCTGTGTAAAAAGATCAGTGACAGTCCAAGAGGTTTGTATTTAGTTGCATTTAAGTTTGAATTGTTCATTTGGTAGTATAAGTAGTTGAGCTCAAAATTATTTCCTATTTCATTAAAATCCAAGTTGACTACTTAATCTATGTATTGATATATTCCTGTCATTGCATATCCATAACATAACCACATTACATTCATCTCTGCATTCATAATTGGAAAAGTGAAAAAATAATAAAAATTATAAATCATTCAAGTGTTGTATTTCTACATCCTAAGTGCATTTGCACATATATTTTCATAAATAAAAACTCAAAAACATACATCTGCATATTCACATAGACTCATTTAATAGATCTACATATCAACGAAAAGCAAAAGAGTATAAATGATGTCATCACATGAACAAAAATATAAATCATCACAAAGACCAAGCATATCGTCAAGGGTGAATCAATATAATCATATTATATAGTTATAAAATGGAAGCACTTCTATGGTAGACTGGTTTAGCCTTCCAAGTAAGTGGTTTGGGGTCATGTCAAGTGCCTTGTGTTGGAGCTCTAAAGTTTTGCCAAAATTTAGAGTCCTATATAGTGATAAAACTCTAAAAATAGCATCCTAAACTCCATGCCCAATAATTGATGACATGATGGAGTACATGAAATGGGATATAAAAATATATTACTTTCTAATTAAAAGTTGAGGGATTGAGGAAGGAATCTCTATGACAAAAATAATCAAAATTTTGTAAGCAAAGATTTCAGAGATGCTGGAATTTTGACTTGCTAGAAAGATGATGCCGAAAGAGGCTGAAGATGGTCAAATTTTAAAAATCTAAAAATGACCCAATTTGGGAAATTAAATTTCCTATCTTTAGCAGAAATATTAGCTTTTCACAAGGTGTTTTAGATTTTCGGCCAAGGCCAAATCCGAAAGTTAGGTAGTTATTTTTAGTTAGTTTATTATTTTTTCAAAATAAATTTGTAATAAGAGTTATGTCTTTTC
>MU225642.1:406735-440205 GCA_018584345.1 Thuja plicata
AACTCGGTAGACTCTGTCTGATGACTGATATGACATTCTGAACTCGGTAGACTCTGTCTGATGACTGATATGACATTTGTGTAACATCAAGGACAACACACAATTAAACAATTGTTTCCAACAAAAAATTGAGAATTACATCAGATGATCCTTCTGTAAAGTTCCTTGTGCATATATTAGAAGGAGAAGATGAAGGCAAGAAAAGGGAGGCTTATGCTCATATTGAACAAGGCCTTGTGCTTGATGATTATCTTGGTGAGGAAGATGAGTGCACTAGTCATACAGAAGAAAAAGAAGCTTCCATTCCTAAGAACCATAATAATACTTGTGATGACATGGGGGAGAAAAATTGGGATCATATTAAAGAATAATTTATACATGATGAGATGTGTATGGAAACATGTATTAATGACCATGATGATGATGAAGAAAACCTTCTCAGTTCCAGAGAAATTTCAGCTTTGTTAGACATGGAATATTAAAAACATGTTGAGAAGAGTGGTCAAAGTTTTTTCATCATTATAAGAAAGTTAATGGATTAGTATATATTCAGGGAGTACTAGATGAAGGAGATGATAAATTGCAAAAATCAAATAGAGGAGACAAAATATAATAACATACAACATATGAACAACAGGAAGTTTCAAAAAATAATGTTAATGAAGATATTAGTCTTATTGATGAAACATCTGATGATCCTGATGAAAATTCTCATGAAGGTGTGCCTGAATTTTCTATGTTCCTGAATCCACTAGTTGAAGAGGAAGTGGAGGAAGATAAATTTGTGTTCTCTATGTTCCTAAATCCATTATGTGAAGGATATTTTCTATACAATAAAATCTATCAACATCATGATGAAGGCAGTAGGCCTAATGATGGTCTTGAAGTTGATAACACTCAAAATATACATTCAGAAGGTAAGATACCATTCAGTTCATCCTATGAGAAAGATTTTTATTAGAATTTTGAAGATGATATTATGATAAAAATGCATAATGATGAAAATATGTTGAAGAAAATTAATGAAAATCATCCAAGTATCCCACTTGATCAGATTCTTGATATAAAAGAATTAATAATTCCTAAATATGAGTTACCTTCAAAACCTTTATGTGAGGAGAAACAATATTTGGACAATGGAAATGGGGCACATTGTGTGCAAGGAAAAATACAAGTAGAAGAACTTAGTTTAGATACTTATATGTCTGATCATATGCATAGGGATCCTCCATCTAGCAAAGAACATAGTGCACCTGATGATTTCTCAAAGAAAAAACATAAATCAAAAGGCAAAGACTGCATTGATGAAGTGGAACCAATAAGAATTCTCTATAAGGATTATATATCTAATACAACAAGGGATAAGATGTTGGGGATAAATAATTCTAAGATTTTTTTTTTTTAAGTACTCTTGTTGATAAAGATAAGGAAAAAAATAATATCATATTCAGGAGATTCAAAGTGTTACATGAACAAAATAAAATTTTTGACAGAGGGAAATAACAGTATTCACTTTTGGGGGCATGGAACTTTATACCTTGTTTTTAAATACCAAGATATTTTCCATTATATCCCTATAGAGAGATAATATCATAGCCTACATTATAATTATCCTTTAGTTGATAAGGAGGAGGAATTTCATCTTGAGGTTTATGGAAATGTGTAGTATAAAGATTAATAGGAGGATTGGTACCTTTAGGGAGATTAGGAATCCTATAAAAATTATTAACATCACTCTTTAGGTTGAGAGGAAGAAGGTTTATCAAGATATTCATCCTTACTCAATGTTATCTTACTCAATGTTATCTTGGGAGAGAAATCATCAAGGAGATATTGAACATGAGGAATATTGAAAATTATTTGATAAAGAGAAAAATATTTAAGAAAAGGAAAATAATTGCATAAAATAGCCTTATTAAGGTCTTCCATTAAGGTATCTTTAGAAGGAGAGGATCCATGACTCTCTAATGTGGTCTTTTTAATATTATGATCTCCATCATCATTATTAAAAGACACCCTAGGAGAAGTATTGAGGTTATTTATGGAAATGTAATATTTAGATTCGTCATTTTCAACAAAAACCCTTATAAAATTAACACATTACATGCATTGAATTAATAAGTTTATGATAAAATTACAATAAATATGGATAAAAGTATTCAAAAATGATTTGTAAGGCGGGAAAATATTGGAAATTCTTATGATGCCACATGCAAGAGTACCGTGAGGGAAATAAAGCAACATGAAATACAAAAATGTACTATCTACTTAATGTTATTAATAAATATACGTAAGAATAAATGTAATAACATGATAGATGACACACCAATATAATTTAATAAATTCCATGATGAAAATGAAAAATACCCAAATTAGATCTAGGAAAGAAAAGTATAAGCATGTAAAAAAGAGTTGGGTTCACCAAAATGTAAAGGGTGAAAAATAGGGTTCAATAGCTTGTATGAGGAAAATAGGAAACTTAGGCTTATTTTCTAATCAATACATTAGGGATAAAAATAACCCAATAGAATTAAGAAATAATCAAGTGGCGAACGAGTGCAAGGGTTTTTATTTTCTATGTATTGTTGATTATGCAAGAGGAGTAAAGAAATGAAAGGTAGAGAGAAAATAGAATTTTATGATATGTAGAGGAAATAAAAGACCAAATAAATAAATTCCAAAACTATCTATGAATCCAACAAAGATATTTACTTGCACATGAAATATGGGCCTAAAATGTATGTTAGAGGTGACCTAGACTATATGGGGTGATTGGATGTGCCCCTACTTGTGGGATTCACCCTTGACGTGCCATAAAGTGATAAGAAAACTCAAGATCTAAATTAGACTATTGTGTCTTTGTGTAATTGATTCTAAAATTCTATCACTTGTCACTTTCACATTGAAAACACAAACAATTTTGGAAGAAAGGGTTTGCCTCAATCAAACCCTTGTTTGGGAATTAACATTATAATCAAATTAAAATCACATGAAAGGAAAGGAAGCATGCTATTAGCATTAGATGCTTGATAAGTGTCTTATACCTTGACAATGCAAGTGCTTCTTGAAATGAGATCACAAGTATTGATGTAATAACATAAATCCAAAAAGACCTCAAAGGACATCACAAATACATGCTTGCATAATGATTTCTAGGCTTGGGAAAATGAAGAGATGAATTAATTGAATGATTTATTTCTACTTGGATGCTTGATCATTGGTATTGCACATTATTGTAGTGGATTGATTTGGGGATCAAAAAATGGGAGAGATGTCATTGCTTTTATACCTCTCTAGGCCATTTTGGGGCACAAAACTAGAACAAGGCCAACAAGGATTTTAAATACTTCCCAAAATCATAATACCAACCTCTAATTGAAAATAGGGAAAAAGTTAGTTTGTAAGGGGTTCCTCCCGATGTAGGGGCCAACTTAGGTTGCCTAATTCATCCTGAGTAACCCTTTACAAGGAAAAAGGCTCAAAATTTTAGCGGGGACTAATATGGTCACGAGGATTGCAAAAATGTGAGTTGAATCAGGGTATGATAAATATAAATATGTGAAATAGGCCATACATTGTAATAGGGCCTAAGTACATAAGATATAATGTTTGAATTAAATAATTAAAGGGGGAACACATAAAATTATGGAGCCACACTAATTATATGGAGAGGAGGGACTTAAAATAATAGTAAAATTTCTATAATGTATGGAAGAATGAATACACACTAAAATGGGTACTACATAAGTATGGAATCAAACACAGTTAATTAGTGCATACAATTCATGATGCTAGACTATCTTAAAAATCTTGGTCTTATCATAAGTCTTTAGATACTTGGATTGTGAAATCCTTACCCATTTCAATTGAGGCTCTCTAAGAATTCTCCATATAAGCTTAGCTACCAGGGATTTGTTTTTCCACATGTTATTCTTCATCCCAAATCCACCATACTCCTTTGGTTTGCATATCTTCTCCCAAAAAATGAGAGAAATTTTATCTTTATCTACCAAACCTTGATAGAAGAATTTCCCTTCTCTTTGTATGAATATCTTATTAGCTCAAACTATTAGGGAAATATAGTATATAAGAAATATAGGGAGTGAGGAGATGATAGTTTTGAACATATCATTTTGACTTCCCAGAGTATGTATCTACCCTTTTATAAGCTCATATTTTCATCCATCCTAGCTTTTAAGGGATCCCATAACTTTATGTTTCTTAACCCCTTATCTATAGGAAGGATTAATTATGTGCAAGGAATAAACCCCATTTGAAATCTAACAATATTAATATTTCCATCTCTTTCCTTGGCTAAGTAGATATGAAGAACACTTTTGATTGATTTTTATTTACTTCTTATCCTGAGACATCACCATACTGAAATAGAATTCTAAGATACTATCAATATTTCTTTCTTTTGGCTAGCCCATATAACATAGTCTCATCAAATTTTTTTTGATGTGTTTGTTGGATGTTGTTGGTGATAGTGATTCCTTAATCCCCTAGAGTTTTCAAAAATCCCTCCGATGATCCATTTACTAATAATGAGATCCTTGGACTGGAAATGCATGAAAAAATCCAATTCAAATATTTCTCATTAAATCCAAATGCCTTCAAAGTCTTTCAATAATTTCTTTAATCAACTTTATCATATGTTTTCCTAATGCCCATTCGAATCAACATCCCTAGTATCTTATTACTTTGAAGTGAATGAATTGCCTCCTAAGAAGTGATGACTCTATCAACTATAGAATAGATAAGGACAAAAATTATGTACTCTTATGATATAATATGAGGGAGGATTGATTTCAATTTATTAGCCATCACCTTAGTCATAAAGTTATATATTGTATTGCAAAAATATATAGGTTGAAAGTCTTCTAGTCTTGCTGCTTTTTCTTTTTTAGGAATAATAGCCAAAAATGTGTTGTTCACTTCCGTCAATAACCATCAAAAATTTAATGTAGCCTCCAAAGCTCCAACCAATTCATTTCCAACAATATTCAAACATTTTTTAAAGAAGCTTTCTAGGAATCCATTTGGCCTAGGGACTTCATCTAGATTAAACTGACTAAGTACTATTTCTACTTTTGTGAATGTGAAGCTAACATTTAGCCTCCACATATGTTATTCACTAATCACCTTAGAAATGTGTTCCAAAAGTTCCTTTTGGGATAATATATCAAAGACCACATTCTTGTTTAGTAATTATGAATATAATTCCATAATTTTTAGTAAATAATATATCCATATTCTTCAATTTGCATATGTGACGCAACCAAGGAAGGAGGGTCCAAGAAAATGAATAGTCCAGCCTTGCACCAAGAGTTACACAACATAAAATCAAATATTTCAAGAATTAAATACATATATCTAGAGTATGGAACACATATACAATGTTTTCATTAATACATAAAACAACAACAAAGCTCTGCAATAGTAGGTAACATGCCCAACTCAAATGCCAGGGACTTATTATAAAGAAATTGAAATATCCTTCCTGACCTATGACTATAATAGTCTTCTTCAAACCCTAGCTTACTTCCTTCGATCTCTAGCTTTAGTTCCCAAAAAAGGTCCAAGATCCAACTTAAATACATGACTGCAACCTAACAGGTCATCCTCAAGATCATATTTCCCAAGAGAAACAAAAAATGTTACCAACCAACTCCAAGTTGACCTCCGATCAAAGATATATAACCAACAAATAAATCACAAGGAGAAATCATACAAACAAGTCATCCAAACATGTAGCTGCATAGGAAAATAAACCATCAACATCAATAATCAAGGAAATGCAACCAAGGATCCAAACACTAATCGGTACAAGAACATGAAGAACACATTCTAAAAACAACAAAAGAATCCAACATAAATTTAGGTGCGATACTCCAAATGAGTTTCAATAATAAGAAAATATTCCTAAAGATATCTTAAACACAAATCTATGACTACAATTTCCAAGGATTTGAAGAACATGATCGTGACAAGAAACATAGCAACCGAAGACCGAGAATAGAAAACTCAAATTTTTTGGTTGATGCAAGATTGCAATGAACCCAAGATGCTCTTGCATCAGACACCCGAGTCTATTTGAAAAGTGAGCCTATCACTTTGCTAAGATGAAGGAAAACCAAAGAGGTTTAAATCCACTTGAGAAATACATGAAGAATCCTCAAACAATCCATTCTTATACTTAACAAGATATTCCTCATACTATTTTCCTCCAGTGCTTTGACCGATTCTGGTATCCAAGATCTATTCAACCTCTTCTTTCTTTGTCTTAGGATACTGTAAATCACTCTCTAATCCATCTCCCTCATTTCTATTTTATTCATGATATTCATATAAGTCTTCTATTCTAAATATACCTGATATGTCTATGTCCTCTCATAAGTCAACTTCACAAGCATTCCCCAAATCAAAATTTCTCATAATCCTACAAGGTCCTAACTTCTTCATCTTCAACTTACTATAAGTACCAACTAGAAATCTACATTTTCTTTGGAAAAACATCACTTCATCACCAACTTAAAACTCCTTATGTTTCCTCTTCCCATTAGCTTTTTCCTTATACTTATCATTCATGTTGTCCAAATGTTTCTTAACTCTATCATGCAATTCCTTCATATGATTGGTAAATTGTTCTACTTCAACACTCCTCTTTTCTTCAATATTGATATCCCTTAATTTTGTTACTCCTTTAGGATGTAAACCATATAAACAATCTCAAAAGGTGTTCTCCCAGTACTTTTATTCACTAAATTATTATAATAAAAATATTCTTGTGGAAAAACCAAATCCCAATAACCTACCTTCTCACCAACCAAGCATCTCAGTAGATTACCCAAACTCATATTCACAACTTCAGTCTGTCCATCAGTCTGTGAGTGAAATGTAGAACTAAAATTCAATTTTGAGTGAAGATTCCTCCAAAGTGTCTTCCAAAAATATCCAAGAAACTTAGTATCCCTATCTAAAACCATGCTCTTAGGCAACCCATGCAATCTGAAAATGTCCTTGAAAAAGAAATCAGCTATATGTATTGCATCTGATGTCTTTGTACAAGGAATGAAATGAGCCATATTTTAAAACCTATCAACTAGCACAAAAATAGAATCATTACCTCTTTGAGTCTTTGGAAAACCAAGCAAAAAATCCATGCTAATATCCTCCCAAGGATTCTTTGGTATAGGTAATGGTGTATACAATCTAGTATTCTGACTGTTCTATTTAGCATCTTGATAAATCTTGCACTTATGAATGAAATTCCTAACATCGTTATGAATCTATGGCTTGATAACTGCCACTACCTTATCAATCCCAAGTGTCCAGCTAATCCTCCACTATATTTCTCCCTAATCAGACATTCCCTCATAGATCCTCTTGGTATACACAAATAAACTCCTTTGAACATCAATCCATCCTATAGGAAATAATCCAACAAAGAACTCCTATCGGTAGCCAAAGGTTCCTTACAATCTTTCCAGGCTTCAAAAAAATCAAGATCATCCTTATACAAAGTCTTCAATTCATCAAATCTAAGCGCTGTCACCTTCATCTATGTCATGAGATTCCTTCTTTTACTCAAAGCATCAACAACTTTATTAGACTTATCACTCCTATGGCTCATCACAAATGAGTAACTCTATAAGAATTCAACCCATCTCATATCTCTCTGATTTAACTTACTCTGACTAGGCAAATACTGTAAAGCTTGATGATCAGTATACAACACAAACTCCTTAGGCAATAAGTAATGTCCCCACTTCTTCAAAGCTTGAACAATAGCATAAATTATTAATCATAAACATAATACTTTCTCCTTTCACAATTCAAATTTTCACTAAAGTAAGCAACTATTCTACCTTCTTGACTCAGTACTGCCCCAATTATACTTCCACTAGCATCACAATCTACTTGAAATACCTTACTAAAATATGGTAATGCTAACACAAGTTGTTCAGTTACCTTTTTTTTCAATAAATCAAAGATTCTCTATGCTCCATGTGTCCATTTAAATTCCATCTTATCTCCCCTAATTTTCTTAGTCATATCATTGCAAACAAAACTTAAATTCCTAATGAACTTCCTATAAAAACTCACCAAGCCATGAAATGACCTTACCTCACTAACACTTTCAGATTCAGGCCATTCAGCAATTACTCTAACCTTCTCAGGATCCATCTTCAATCCTTCAGCAAAAATTACAAATCCAAGGTATACAAGCTCATTCTTCATAAAAGTACACTTCTTCAAATTTATCAGCATCTCATCTCTTAACCTCTATAGTACTTACCTTACATGCAATAGGTTTTCCTCTTTTGTGTTACTAAAAATTAGAATGTCTTCCAAATAAACTATGACAAACTTACCCAAAAATTCTTCCAATACTGCATTCATCAACCTCATGAAAGTACTTGGTGCATTAGACAAACAAAAAGGCATTAAAAACCACTCATACAAACCTTCCTTAGTCTTAAAAGAACTTTTCCATTCATCACCTTCTCTTATTATGATATGATGATAACCACTCTTCAAATCAATCTTTGTGAAATACTTAGCTCCACTCAAGAAATCAATTATGTCATCCATATTAGGTAAAGGAAACTGGTACTTGAGAGTAATCTTGTTTATTTCTCTAGAATATGTACACATCCTCAACTGTCCATCCTTCTTAGGTTCCAACACTGTAGAAAATGCACAAGGACTCAAACTTTCTTTGATAAATCCTTTCTCCAATAACTCATGTACTTATATATTCAACTCCTCATTCACTGCTGGTGTCAACCGATGAGCTTCTTTATTAGGAAAATTAGCTCAAGGAATTAGAGCCATGCAATAACTAATACTCTTAACTGGTGACAAACCATCAGGTACATTATCTAAAATTACATCAATATACTCATCAAACATATCCTTTATCTCTTCAAGGTATTCAATGCTCAGATCTATATCCGTAGTCTTCTTTGGGACAATAGCAAAAAAACATTCTCATGTCTCATTCCTTCCATCAACTATTAAAATTCTAGCATTGGTACAAATTTCCCCTTTTAAAGGTTCCTCCAAAGGTATCAATCTCTATTTCATACTATTAGCCACAAAAGTATATGTATTTATTCTCCCATCATGTATAGCTTGTCTATCATACTACCAAGGTCTACCCAACAAAAAATGACATTCATCCATACGCATTATATCAGACAAGACATCATCATGATATTTCCCTATTTTCATCTTAACCCAACACTGTTCACTTACCAACACCTTGTGATTATATTTTATCCATGCAATCTCATAGGATTTAGAATGTTTCAATTACTATAACGAAAACTTGTCTACCATTTCCTTAGATGCCAAATTCTCAGAAATACCACCATGAACAACAACTTTACATACCTTATCACCAAAAACACATTTGGTTTGGAATAGGTTATTTCTTTGCCAAGAGTTCTCCATCTTTTCATCATGGTACAAGATTCTCCTCATCATCAATGTCTCTCCCTTTTCAGCTTGATTATTGTTAACCAATTTAGAAGATCCCTCTTCTTCCACAAGAGTTTTCCTTCTACTGCTTTCTGTTCTTCTTTCAGATCCACCTTGTTTATAGTCAAAGTCCCTATGACCTTCTCCACCGCACTTGAAATAAGTTCCCTTAAACACTCTTTTATCATCTCTTTGGTAGACCTCATTCCTATAACCACCTCTATAAGAATTCCTTTCAGGATTCATCTCCTCTATCTTCCCTTTATCAGATTCACCAACCAATCTACCACCTCTACATCTCTAGATTTTTCCACCTTTTCCTTGTTGTCTTTGTTCTTGTCTTCTATTCAACTTGTCTTCAACCTTTAGGGCATACTGGTAATCATCTTCCACATTCCCAATCTTGATCATGCTGAGATCCTCTTGTATTAACATCCTCAAACTATTCAAGTATCTTTCATATCTCTCTTATTCATCCTCTTTAAAGCTATATCCTTGTAGAAATCCTTGGTGTACTATTTCACATTCATATCCCTTTGTCTCAAATCATGCAATCTCCTGATCAAGATTACCTAATAATTAGAGAGTAAGAACTTTTCTTTCATATTTTTCATCATCCTATCCCAATATTTGATCTTCTCTTTACCTCTACTCCTCCTATTATTCTACAAATGATCCCACCAAAGTGAAGCATGACCTCTTAACTTAGTACAAGCATACTTTACCTTGTCTTCATCTGTACCTTCAAAATCAAAATACTTGTCCATAGCTGAGATCCAATCCAACATATCATATGTGTCCAATTGAGCATCATAATTAGGCAGATTAAAATGTGGCCTGGTATTAACCCTAGCAGGATCCCTAATAAAAATTTCTTCTCCTTGATCTACTCAGGTTGTTTTCAGACTTCTCCTTCAACTTGTTCTTCAATTTCTTCTTCAATATGTCAACCTCTCCTCTGGGTTGTTTCCACCACTTCAAATCTGGTAGGAATCTATCTCAACATTTCAACAACATTAGGGTCTGTACCTCTTCCACCTCTAGCACCTCTTGTATCCATCACCAATGATTCCTCTAAAACCACGGGTCAAATCCTTATTCTTCTACCCCACAAAAAACTAGATCAGGAACCACACTCTTAGGAGACAAGATCTATTCACTGCAATAAAAAAATTCACTTTGATACAACCTAACATAGACAAGGAAGGAGGGTCCAAGAAAATGAATATTCCAACCTTGCAACAAGAGTCACACAATAGAAAATCAAATATTTCAAGAAGGGAATACATAGATCTAGAGTATGGAACACATGTGCAACCTTTTCATTAACATGTAAAACAATTAACAAGATTTGCAATAGAATTCAACATGCCCAACTGAAATGCAAGGGAATTATTGCAAAGAAACCTAATTATCCTTCCTAACCTATGAGTGTAACAATATTCTTCAAACCCTGGCTTACTTCCCTCAATCTCTAGCTTTTGATCCCAAACAAGGACAAAGATCCAACCTAAATACATGATCACAACCTAATAGGTCGGCCTCAAGAGTACATTTACCAAGATAAATAAAACATGTTACCAAATAACTCGTAGGTCATCTATGATCAAAGATCTTTAACCAAGAAATAAATCACAAGGAGAAATCATAAAAAAAAAGTCAACCAAACACCTAGCTACATAGGAAAATGAACCATCAACATCACCAATCAAGGAAATATAACAAAGGATCAAAACATTGAATGATGCAAGAACATGAAGAACACATTCTAAACACAGCCAAATAATCCATCATAACTTTAGGTGCGATACTCCAAATGAGTTGCAATCATAGGCAAATATTCCTAAAGATCTCTAGAACATGAATATACGAATGCAACTACCAAGGATATGAAGAACTTGATTATGACAAGAAATATAACAACTAAAGTCCAGGAATAGAAATCTCAAATTTTTTTGGTTGATGCAAGATTGAAATTAACCCAAGATGCTCCTGCATCTATATGTGATTGAGAATCCTTTTTTCTTATTAATTTTTTAGAAGTATCTTTTATTTTTATCCCCTGCTTGAACCCATGTTTCCCTATATTTATTCCTCCAATACACTTCCTCCTTGGATTATACATCCTCATAGTCTTTCACTAAATTCTTCTCTTTTAGGAATATCTCAACTATCATTCTATTCTTCATGACCTCCTCATTCATTTCTTCCATTTATTATTCTAACTAAGATTTTGTTTTGAATATGATCTTAAATTTCTCTTCTTCTAAGGTCCACCTAAACTTAGTTTTGACCCAGCCCTTAATAGTATCCATCAATGGTGCACATATACCATTGAAATTCCTAATAAAATTCCTATAAAACTGTGCAAGGCCATGAAAAATCCTTACCACCACAAAATTCCCTGTGAAGTCCTTGAGCACCTCATTCATGAGCCTCATGAATGTTATCAGAGCATTAGAGAGGCCAAATGACATCACAATCCATTCATATAACCCATTTTTTGTCTTGAATGCCATTTTCCATTCATCACCTTCCTTCACCCTGATTTGGTGATACCCACTCTTCAATTCTAACTTGGTAAAGTAAATTTCCCCTCTGAGGCAATCCATGAGATCCTCTATCCTAGGTATAGGGAACCTATACCTTATTGTGATCCTATTTATATCCCTTGAGTCTGTGCATAGTCTCCATTTTCCTCCCTTCTTGGATGCTAACACAACCGAGACTGCACAAGGGCTAATACTCTTCTTGATCAAGCCTTGATCCAAGAGTTCCTACACTTGTTTATCTACCTCCAAGTTTTGATCAGGATTAATCTTGTATGCTTCCTTATTGGGAAAATATTCCCTTGGCACAAAGTTTGTTTTGTGACTTATTACCCTCTTATGTGGTAGGGTTGCAGGAGTGCCATCACTCACTATGTCCTTGTACTTCACAAAAAATTCTTGTACCTTAGGTGGTAATGAATCCTTCACTGGTTTCTCATCTTCCTTGGGTCTTAGCACAATGGCATACCCCTCAATCTCATCCCCCTTGATATCTTTCAGAAACTGCTTCCCACTACACAACATCACATTAGGAGTCTTTGACTGTGGTTCTTCATCTTCTAGTAAAGACTGAATTTTGATAGTCTTCCCTCCTTTCCTGAAGGTGATGGAATTTTCCTTCCCATCATATACTGCCCCATTATCAAATTTCAAAGGCCTCCCTAGTATAAAATGGAAAGCATCCATTGGTAGGATGTCACAAAGTAGTCTATCCTTGTATCCTGCAATTGAAAACTCAACCCATGTTTGCTCATTGACCAGTACACTTTGGCCTTTGTTGAGCCATGTCACTTTATAAGGACTCACATGGGGTATCTTGGCTAGCTTGATTTTTACTACTGCCTCCCCTGAGATGATATTATCTATGGATCTAGAGTCCATAATCACTTTACAAACCTTACCAAGAATTTTGCATCTGATTCTAAACAAGGCCCTCCTATGTTTGGGCTCATCCTTGATTGGTTGTTTTATTAGTACTCTCCTGAACTTCAATTTCTCTTTAATATTTGAATCTAGATGGTCAATCTTAGGTGCTTTGACACTTGAAGTGTCTTCATGAGAATATGCTACCCTTTTATCACTATTTGCTGCAGAAGGTTAGTCAGGACATCGATAGGCTGGATGACCTAATTTCCCACAATAATAAAGTTTCATGGTTGCAAAGTAAGAACTCCTCTGTTAGGACAACCATGATTACCCCTACCTCTATTATATCCTCCTCTTGAATTGCTTTCAGTATTCTTCTCTGTCAACTTGTTCTCTCCTTGTGACCTTTTCTCACTACCTCTGCCTTTGTAGCCTCCTCTTTGACCCCTTTGGTCTCTTCCTCTACCTCCGTTGTTCTTGAAACTAGAGTCACCCTTCTTCTTATTCTTTTCCTCCACTCTTATGGCCAACTGATGATAATTTTTTATTGTAGTTGGAGTCCATAGGCTAATCTCCTCTTGGATGTTCCACTTCAATCCACCCAAGTATCTAGCCACTTTGATTGACTCCTCTTCTTTCAATTTAGACCTTAGACACAATCTTTGGAATTCCTCAGTATATGAAGCCACATTTAGGTCTTCTTGTTTCAATTTTTGTCTCTTTCTATGGAGTTGGATTTCAAAATCCTCTGGGAGATAATTCTCCTTCAACTCCATCACCATGGAATTCCAATTTGCTATTGGTTGCTTTCCCATTCTTACCCTCTCATCCTGAAGGTATTTCCACCAAATCAAAGCTGACCCTCTGAGTCTAGACTTGGCCACCTTAATATTTTGGGCTTCAGTCACACCCTCACATTCAAAATGGTTCTCCATTCCCTCTATTTAATCCATTACTACTTCAATATCCATCTAACAACTAAACAAAGGGATTCCTTCTAATGCTTTTCCACCTAATGCTTTTATGGCCTTCAAGAATGGATCCTCATTCAAGATAGGGTCAGGTTCTGGAATAATGTCTTCCTCAACAACCTTCTTTCCCCTATCACTACTTTCCACCCCTTCTCTGCTCCTAGCTTCTTTAGTATCAACTTCCTCTAGCCTCAACTTCATACCTTCTAAGGCTACCTCAAGGAGTTGGTTCCTCTCCTTTTTCTCATCAACTTCCTTTGCTAATTATGCATTTGTCACCATCTTTGATTCTCCTACTGATTCTATAGTAGCTATTGACATGCACTAACTTCCCAACTTTCTCAACTTTCTCTAATACCACTCTGATGTAACACTACTCTTACTTCTACCTAGCTTCCTCTAGGGTCTCCTAGGACACTCTATTAACCTACTAGGGTTCTTCAACTAACCCTATCCTCTTTAGGATTATTCTCACAAGATCCTAATCCTTTCAACTAGTGAACACCAACAATGTAAAATCAAAACTCACCATGCTCCTTCCTAGGCTTCAAATGGCCTTCTTGCTCCATCTGCACAAACTGATCCAAAAGGATCCCAAACTCTCCTATATGGAAAGGTAGTCTTCAATATTTTTTATTGGATTAATTCCAATGTCCACAAATATCTTTGGGATTGAAACCCTCAACGAGTTCCAAATTCCAAGTCAATTACACCCAAAAGAGGGCTACTAGTATTAGGCCTAGTTAGGCTCCTTTTCTATAATAAATTGTTAAAAATCTTAACAAGTCAGAAAAATAACACCATATCTTGATACCCTTTATCAAGAACCTAAGGATTTTCTAGGTCTTGGCTTCCAGAGGTGTCCGTACAGTACCTCCTCCAAACATGCCTAAAATTTAGGGTTTTAGGTCCTTTTCACAGTCTGTACAAGAAATTGATTTTCTTGGCTTAAAAAACAACTCACCCAAACTTCTCCTCTGAGTTAGGGTTCCTCCATTCAACACACTACCTTCACACAATGCTTGATTGAAGAAATGAATTCTTTCAATCCCTCCAAAATGCTCTGCAACTGCTGGTGATCACTAGTCATGCATCTCTGGCTCGCCTAGGGCATCACCTTATAAATAGCTACCATAATTTCTTGGGCCCCTCCATCATTGTACATAATGTACATGGAGTCACCTTCCATTATCCAAGAGTCCATGCAAGTGCCACAGTGGAAAATAGATCTATGACCCCATTTGCATACAGTGCTCAATTCAAACCAACGACAGGACATAAACTAAAAGATTTTACTAAAGCAACTAAAAATATTTGAATTAAAAAAATACCACCACAAAAAGTCTTAGAAAAATCTAAACTACCAAGAAAAAATCTTACATTTGTAGATTCAATCCATTAGAATATCAGATCCTCACAAAACATAAAAACTTTAACTGTTCTTCAATTTCACAGTCCATACACACTCTGACATCAACTTGCCAACCCTTGAAAATGATTGAGGATAGCCTCTTATAGTTGACCAAGGCACTAAAACACTGGTTTTAGATAATTAAGGAACTAATTCCTTTGAATTTGCATTCTTGCAACAAATGTTGTCAATGTTGTCAATGACAACATTGACAACTTTAGCATTTTTTTGGATATGCTATCCAAACTTGGTCAAAAGGTGTCCAATCTTTCCCAAATCCCTCATTATGGTGTATAAACATGAAATAGGACCTTTAGTCCTTTTATTGGCCACATTTGGCACTAAAATCATAAAACACCCTAATAGACTTAGATTGGACTCAAAGGTCACTAATGACCTAAATAGACATCCTCTCACTTCACACACTACACACTAGGACTTGTAGTCCCTTTCTTAACCTAGTGGTTTGGCTAGAACCACTACAAGACAAAAAATAAAAATAAGCCCTAGGTCACCTTGCATCTTCTAGCCTACCTAGGTGCTCCTGCACCACTCAAGCTCCTCGGGAAAAAGCTATGAATCTAAGATAAACTTAAGTTTCTTATTAATAAGATCCTTGTTAGGGCATAACACTCCTATAATTTTAGAGTTGGTTAGAGTATGAATTTACCCTAGTATTCATTCTCTCCCATTTCTACCCAAATATACTTCCACCTTTTGAAACCACAACCCCTTTTTTGGTAATAACCTCAAGATTATCTAAGTATCAGAGGTATGAGTGTAGGTCTACTAGAAGTTTTTTTCTAAGCTAGATTTCCTATAAAATATTTTTTCTTCAATTCCTATGAGGGATACTAGGGATTACACAATTTTCTCTAGGTTATTGAGATTCAAATATTTCGAGGGAAGATTTCTTAGCCTAATCCATAGTGGAAACTCCTAGGTTTGTGACTGTTTGTGTTAAAATTTGGTTCCCAATCCTATAAGGAGTAGAAAAAACCCTACAAAAATAAAGGTGAACCAAACAATAATTTCCTCTTGAGGCAATTGTACATTCAATAAATCAAAAAAATCCATTGGGAAGGGATTTGGCACTTACCCATCCACCAAATTGATCCTCCCATAATTTTAAGATCTTGTCCACCAAGCAATCCATTCCTATCTTTCTCACAAAAAAAATGCATTCTTTGAAATGCTCTAAGATTGTTTCTAATATATTGGAAGAGATGACAAATGAATTACTTATGTTTGTGTTTGATTTGACGCATGTCTCCCAATCACGTTTCATGCTTGTTTCCTTCTATTTGTCTTATTTGTCATTGCCAATTTATGCTGTAGGAAAATCTATGGTTTCCTTCATTCTTATAATTGTTAGTATTATTATACCCATTTCCTTTCTTGTTACAAGGGATTCATAAATGTCCTTGATTAGGTCTTGATGCAGTTACAAGTAGGGTTCTTTTTTCAAGCAAGCCCCCTTACCAACATCTTCCCCATTGTTTTCCTTTATGGATCTCCTCATCGCTACAACAATCTTCTTTCCTGCCCATGGTATCTTGGAACTTTTTGAGAAGGATGAAGTTCACCCCCATGGAAATTTTTGGGATTTTAAATTTTTTTAAGAAGTTTCACTAGTAGTATGACACATCATTCACAAGTTTGAACATTTATGCTCTATATTAGAACCCCAAAACACTTACTCAAACATTATTTTATCATATAAAATAATTTCTATAAATGAAACCTCTTAAATAAATAAATTTAGTTGTCTTTTTTTTATAGCTTAATTATAATTATTTAATTAATTTATAAGGTCAAATAAAAGGGGACATTACAAAATCCATCTACATTCACAATCAAGCTTTCACCATTCCCCCATATCCAACATAAAATATCTTCCATCAATTTGATCTCCTATTCTACTATTTATTTAATTACTATATAATTTTAATAAGTGTTAATTATTCAAGATGTAAGATGCAAGAAGATTGATTTTCCCCTCCCAAGTGTTTTCAATATTCTTATCTAATGCTTTAGATTTACTGTAGTCTTTCTCTTATTTGGAACTAATAGTCTGTAAGGATGTAAAGGGGAGATTTATACCAAAGAATTCACTCCTCTTAGTTGTGTAAGATCTAAAATGTATTTATTGTTGTATTATAAGATGAATGAACTTTACATTTTGAAAGGTTTGGGGAAGGTAAGATTCTCCTCGTAGTCCCAAATTTACAAAGGAGAGATCCAAATTGATTAACCACAAGAAAATGGTCAATGCCTAAATGAGTCGACTGATTGGAAATAAGAAGAAAGAGAAAAACCTTACAATCCCAGGTTTATGAGGGAGAAGGAGAAGGGAGAGTGTGTAATAGATCTAAAATGATTAAAACCTTAATTGAAATGAATTGAAGACAAATACTAACCTCAAATTATAACAGATCTGGAAATTGTTGTTTTCTGATGTTTGTACTTAGTTTCTAGAAATTATGCAACCGGATCTGGAACAGAACATAGAGACAGAGAAAACCCAGAAATATTTTCCTTTTCTGATCCAGGTCAACCTTGACCCAAATATAGTTCGACCTTGACCTGTGTTTCTCCGACGAAAATTCTATTCACGGATCCTGAAAGTTTTCTAAAAAAGGTATCTGAATCTGCTATGTGATTCAATGTTTTGTACCTATACCTGTAAGAAAAATGGTTTTTTTTGTTGGGGGTGGGGTTTGCCTTGGTCAAACCCCAGTTTTGGAAGTAGTCTTATAATAGAACTGAAATTTTAGTAATAAACAAAGTAAATAGAACAATTCACCTTGCTTATATTGAAACCCTTGTGGAGGATTCGAATCCTTGGATCCACAAGTATGAATTCTCCAAATAGATGTAGAATGTAGGATGTAGGATGTCTCAAATCAATTGCCTTTAGATCTTCAACACCAATCTTGAATGGATCTTGGAATAGGAAGAAGCTTGAATGGATATGGATGGAGAAATCTTCAACAAGAGGGCTCCATAGAGCTTGAATCCTTCAATGGTTACTCATGGATCTCCTTGATGAATTGAATCTTGAATTATTGAATGCTTGAATGCTTGAATTATTTTGATAGATTATCCTTCCATTATCATCTCTTGCTTGCTTGTGTGCTTAGGTCTCTAAGTCTTATAAAATGAGAGGAGAAAGGATTCCTTATATAAAAGTCTAGGGAACAAAATTCTAGAGAGGCCAACATAGGAGAATTAAATTCCAATTAGGCCTATACCCCTAGAAGTGGACCTATATTAAATATCTTTTTAAGAGTCGCTACTTCAGAGTATGAAACAGCCGACCCAGAAGCAGGAAATAATTCTTTCCAAAACCCAACATTCAAAAATCTTTGGAATTTGAAGTTTAGACCCTGGGTTAGGGTCAAGGTCAACCCTGACCGAGAAGGATACCAGAAATAGGTAGGAGAGAAGTGGAAAACATGGCAGGACAGGGGAGAAACTAGATCCAAGTCAAATACCCATTCAAGGCATTTGACATGACCCCAAACCACTTACTCGGAGGGATAAACCAATCCTAAATGGAAGTGATTCCATTTTATGAGGATACAAGTTGTTCAGTGCTATGACCTTTGGAAGGTCAAGCGCGGGTGGGGGGATTATTTTCTTGTTGACTTTTTACTTAATGGACACACTTTTGTTAATGTTTATGATAGTATAAAGCACACCCTCTAAACCCAAAATTTTAGATATACCCAAGTTGCGTTACACAAATATGAATGGGTATTGGGTCTAGTTTTAATAGAGCACATCAAAGAAAAGGGGAATGCACTTCTGATTCTAATGGATCATGAGCATGATGATGCTCCCTTAAAGCCAAAGTTCCCATATTTGAATGTCATTCCACGCTAAGGTGATGTGGAAGAAAATACAAATTCCACCAATAGACCTCAATAGGTGATCAAGGGGACAATCAAGAACAAAAAGATGGAAATGAATTAGGAGTGATGAAGAGAGACTATCAAATACAACCGTCTTTTTGCTCATGAGAAGGAAAGAAAAAATTACCAGCAGTGAGATTTTTACTAGATGAAAGGTTGATCGATCGAGGGTACTTGTTGTCCTTGTTGAAGTTTATATTTAGGGAGAATTAAATAGTTGAGTCATTTTGTATTTCAGACTCTCATAGTTTAATCTGGATATAGATTAAATATATTAGTTCAAAATAGGTTTTTGGTGTTCAAAGCTAGACTATAATGTTTTTATCATTGCTTACGAGAGCCAATTTTCATATGGACCTTTGTATATTTTAGTTAATATTAATATATATACAAGATTTTTGCCTTTTACAAAATTTTTATTATTAATTATTCAATAATATTTAATCTATATTTTATTAATGTATTATAATTATTTCACTAATATATATAAAGTACATTACATTGTTATCTAATAATTTTTTATATAATATTATAAGAAATTATTATCTTATCATTATTATATAAGTTAAGTGATACATTTAACTTCTTTTTGTATGCTTGGTATTTATAATTGTATGTATTTGTTAAATTATTATTATAAAAAGTCAAGTGGCTTTATCGCTCAATTCATTGTCAAAAGAAATAGGAACAAACTAGTCACTTTTATGTAATAGTGAAATGATTGTAGAATACTATTGTATGAAAATGAAACAAAAATACAAACATTAAGAAATTTGGTCTATCTATTTTAATTCTTTTTTTTCATTGGTTGATGCTTTGACATTTAAAAAGTTGACGTCATCCTAATAGGAATGTAGAGTACTATTATCCAATATAATAATAGATAAAACAATTTTTATATTTTGAAATAAATGTGGAAAAAATATAAACATTAAGAAATTTGGTCAACTTATTTTAATTCTTGATGTTGATTGGTTGATGCTTTGACAATTTGGGCCAATGCATTAAGTAAAGTGCTACATTTAACTTTTTGTATGTTTGATATTTATAATTGTGTAGACACCTAAAATGGTAAATGCCCCTAGCTCCCTTTTTAGCATGTCTTTTATATTGTGCATTTGATCTTTGATCATTTTTTGATTTTGTGTCATTTGTCCATTAATTAAATAATGTCAATTATTTAATTAATTTGAATCATGCCCTCCTATCCTTTCATTTTCTTTTAATTTTTGTCCTCCATCACTAGTCCCATTAAATGATTTTATTGATTATTATATCCCTTATTGATCATTTTTAGTCTTATTAAATAATTTTGACAATTCTTTAATCTGTCATTAGTTTGCCTTAGAGGAATAATATTTTAATTATTTTATCCTCTCTTATCCTAACATGTCCTCCTCAAAATAAATAAATATATCATTTTTTATCCCTTTATTCCTTTTGTTACAATTAAATAAATATTATTTAATTAGTTAATTATTAATGTGGGAGAGAATTAATAAATGAAATTTTTTTAATTTCACTCCACTTTCCTTTTTATTTTCTTATTTCAATTGCCTTATTTTTATTTTATTTTGTCTTATCTTTTAACTTGTCCTTTCATCTTCCACTTAACCTTTCCTCTTGCTTTTTTTTTGTCTTTTATTCTTCCTTGTTCTTTTGTCACTTTTGGAGAGAATTAGTGAATGAATTTTTATTAATTCCCCTTTTTCTTTTCATTATTGACTTTTAACCTTTCCTTTTCCACATAGCTTTTGATTTCCATTTCCCTTGTCCATTTTTGATTTCCATTTCCCTTGTCCATTCATTTCTTTTTTATTGTGTCCATTCATTTTGAATTGGGAGTCTATAAGTTGAGCCATTTTCTCTCATTTTTGACAATCATAACTTTTTACTATCCTCGCCATAACACTATCAAAAGTAATCTTGGCTTTTTGGTGATTATTTGTGCAGTTGTCATGCAAAGAGAAACACCATCATATTAGAGGAGAAAGAAAAAAAATGAGGCACCATTGAAGGGATGTTTGTAATTTTTTATTTCAAATACTTTGTTTATGCATTTCCTTTCAATAGTCTTATTGATTGTGATTAGGAATTTACTAACATGGTTTTTATGACTTTCATGGTTAGCTTAATCATATTTTTATAGTAGTTGCTTGATTTTCTTGATCCTCAAATTGTATGTATTTGTTAAATTATTATTATGAAAAATCAAGTGACTTTAACACCCATTCCGCTATCAAAAGAAGTAGGACAAAACTCAATTTTCTTTAATAGTGAAATGACTGTATAATACTATTGTATGAAAATGAAACAAAAATACAAACATCAAGAAATATAGTCAATCTATTTTAATTCTTTCTTTTCATTGGTTGATCTTTGACATTTAAAAGGTTGACATCATCCTAATAAGATTGTAGAGTACTATTATCCAATAGAATAATAAATAAAACAAATTATGTATTTTAAAATAAATTTGGAAGAAATATAAACATTAAGAAATTTGGTCAACCTATTTTAATTCTTGATGTTGATTGGTTGATGCTTTGACATTTAATAGATTTGGGCGAATGTATTAGTATTCCTCTAGTGGCAAGGAACTAATAATGTGATAAGATAATTTCTCATTTCTTTTTCTTTTTCTTTATTCATTATTCATTTCTTCATAACATGTCACCTACAATAGTGAAAAAAATTAAAATAAGATGTCTACTTTGGTAAAACTAAATTTTTATTTATATTAAAATTAATTAAACATCCATTAAATTATTTTTATGTCCGAATGTTTGTTAATAATGACATGTATAGATGACTCCAAATATTCCAAAAAAAATAGATTGCATATTTATTGTAAGTTTTTTTTTTTCTATTTTGTTCACACAAACTATCATAAGGATTGCGTATTCTTGATTCAAACAAAAACAATCAATCATTAATTTATATGAAAATAAAATATAGAAAATTTTTTGGTCTTAAATTTTTTTTTAAAATTTAATTTTCTTACATATTTATATTATTGCTTGAACTTTAAAATAAATTAATTTTTTTAAAATTTTTTTAACTTATTTTAAAATTAAATTAATATTTTAATTAATATTTTTATACTAATAGATATTGAATAATTATTTATTATTTAATATTTTAAATATTATTTTGGAAGGATATCATTTTCCATATAATTCTTATGTTTTCTAAATAAACGTATTTTTTAAAATATTGATAACATAATAATGTAGTTTTTAAATATTGATAAAAAATATTTATACGATAATTTATTATTTACTATTTTAAAGAAAGTTCTATTTTTTGAAAGAATATCTTTATTATATTATTCTTATATTTTTTTAATATATATATGTATGTATGTATATATATACATATATACATATACATATACATATATATACATATACATATGTATATGTATATGTATATGCATACACATACACATACACATACACACACATGTGTGTGTGTGTGTCTATATATATATAACATAATTTTTTAATTCTTTTTTTTAATGTATAATAGGCCAAGGCCATAATAATTTTATTAATATTATTATAATTGTTTACATATTCATTTAGTGTGGACACCTAGAGGAAAGAACAAAGTTAAGAAAACCTCTGTTGTAGCCTAAGGCTTATGGAAGTTCAGATTAAAATAATTTACAAAACCCGCTTTAAACCTCTGTGGGCCAATGACACAATTCTCTTCCGCAGTATATTACAATCACAACCATATACATCAATTATGACACTTTTTTTCAAATTGAGATGCTCATTTGAGAGGGATCATTTTAAAGGAAGTTCAATTTATATAATAAAATATAAAGATAATGATAAGCTTGTCCTTTACGAGGGCCTTATTTTGTTGATTTTTTAGTACATGAAGAACAATATCATTGAGAGTATGGTTAAATACCTTATGGATAAGAGGAAGAGTATTAATTCTTGAATATGTAAGGTTGAGACACCTGCTAAAAGAAGTAAAAATGTTAAATCCACCTCCAAGAGTGTGGAAGACCCTTCCTCTTCTTCGAAGAATAAGAAGATAGAATTGGTTAACTATTCAGTGAACTCAGAGAATGAGGAGTTGGATGAGGGTTCTGCTGAGGATGAAGATACAAATTATATCTTGAATACTAGAAAGAACTCTAAGTCATTGGCTACTGGCATGGATACTTTGTCTTAAGAGGAAACACCAAACAAGGATGCAAAGGAAACTGAGGTGATAACTAGTAAGGAGATAACTATTGATAAAGGCAACACGAATGATGATGAAGCTACAAAGGACCCTGCGATGGAGATTTCTCCCAATCAGAATGACCAAGGTAAAATTATAATTGACCTTGACGAGAATAAGTTGTCTAATATGAAGAAGGATACTGCTATTAAGGGGAATAAGAAGATTAAAACTATGGAAGGAGAAGGGGATATTGACATGGATGATGTAGAGAAGGAGTATAAGCCTAATAAGGATAATATCCTATCCCTCTCTAAGGATGTTAAGGATGACGATGACATAAATGAAGAGGAGCCTCACAATGAGGATGAGCTAAAGGGGACAGATTATGAAATTATTTACATGGCTGAGGAGTATGCGAATGCTGAGAATAAGGAGGAGGATAATCCAGGTACTGCTGAGAGAGATCCCTCTATCACTATGGTGATGGGGGATTTTTCTGATAAGGAGAATAACACTATTGGGTTTTTACACATTTCTAAAGCTAAAGCCCTCTACTCCTTCATAAATGATAACTAGTGCTATCAGCAAATAAAGAAGCTTAGGTTGCAGAACAAAGATTAGGAGGCCAAATACCAAAATCTAGAAGACAAGGTGAGTAACAGGGGTAAGGACACTGATAACACATAGGATTTTTGTGCTCTTGTCAAGTTGTTGGCCAGAATTGAGTGCTTGGAAAAAATGTTGGAGAATATGCTTGAGAATTCTAAGGAAGGAATAAAGGCCTTGGCTAGTAACCTTTGTCTGTTGGTCAAATTACTGGAGAAAACTATTGGGGAATTATTTTAGACTCTTGTAGCCAAGGGTAAAGGCCCAGGTTCCAGAACTAGAGCAAAGATGAACCTGAATACTTCATCCAGCAATGAGATAATGGAGTTAAAATCCAGTGTGATGAAAATGACTAAGCTGGATACCATGATGGATGAAACCCTCTCGGGTTTGAAAGGTTGGCAGTAAGCTGGTGTTTTTTTCTTTTTTTCTTTAGTTTCTTATTTAGTATATCTTAGTTGGTGAGGAGTGCCTTAGTTCCCCCTCTTATTTTATTTTGGCTGGTTCTGGTGTTGGACATAATGATTTCTTTGTATTTCTAAACTTTTTGGGTTTCGAGTCCCTATAAAACCTGATTTTGCTTAATTTTCAAAACATATAAAGATGATTATTATTCATTAAGGAACCATCTTTAAATTTGATGCCATATAACTGATTAAATGTTTAAAGATGTTAATTTGATCACCGAAATGTAGAAAGATAATGCAAGACATTAAATCAGTTACTGGATTGTATTGTCATTAATGTCAACTTGATATAATTTGATCGGTTATAGTCAAAGTGTCAAAAGACTTCAAAGAATCAGAGAGATAAAGATTATGCTTTGAGTAATGCATAAAAGATTAGCATTCACTAAGTGACTACATACACTGATGGTTAGTGGAACCCAATAGACGGAGAAACCTGAGAGCAAAGTCACAGTGATACCTAAGAAAGAAATCCGACAAGCATAATCACAAGCATTACCAACGACCAGAATTACAGTGTTACCTAATGGACAGACAACGCCAACGGATAGACAACCCTGACAGAAAGAAAACACCGATGGAGAAGCCTGAGGAGAACTGAAGTGTTGACCTAAGCTATCAAAGAGTTAAACATTGAAATTAACTGAAGTTCAAAAATGACAAAATCCTTAGTTGGCAAGAGCTAAAGATAGACTTAACTGGTTGTTGACATTGTTTTCGTCGACAAGTTAAAGCCATAGATAAGTAAAAGATTTAAAGTTGTTTTATCTAGTTTTTGTGGATAAATCCATGTGATAAAACTTGAGTAAATATTTAAAGCAAGATTGGCTAAGATTGCGGATCACGCCAAGAACAAGAAAATAAAGAAGTGAGAAACAGTGATATCATGTTTATAAAGAGACAATCTAATTCATTATGAATTAGTGGAGTGAATGGAAAAGAAGGATGTTGAAGAGAAACTGATGAAGAAAAACTTCATACAATCCTGATCAATCAAGCTGAGGTAAGAGCTAAAGATTTATGCGCACACTGAGAAACAAAGAAGCATAGCATTACTGAGTAGAAAGAAGTGGAGAAAAGGTATTGAAAAGATACAATGATTAGAAAGGTATAATGAGATTACAATAGATCTTAAAATATGTAAGTCTAAGTTGTATGTGTGAATAGATCATTTACTATTTCAGTTTAACCATTGATTTAGAAATTCTCTTAACCGAGCAAGACTTAAAAATCCTTTCTATATTGAGATACATCCCAAGGAGTATCAAAAAGTTTGATCATGAAGATAACATGAGATGCCAGATACCATTTGAAAAACTACACTGGGTTTGGTCATAGAAGGTAGCATAGAGATGCCCAATATCAAGTGAAAAAATATTCTATTTAAATCCTCTAACAAGGTCACACCTAAAAGTGTGTTTGTAACCTTTAACAGGGTTGGCTCTTCACCGAGCTCACTTCAAAAGAGTGAAAATTTTGGGTTACTGGCCCCAAGTACTTTTTCCCTTAACAGGGTTTCCACGTTAAAAATCCATGTGTCAATGTGTTTATGATTCATTACTTTAGTGTTTTGCATTACACATAACTAATCTAGATTGATCAGTATACACTAAGAAATTTACTATTTTTTGGTAAATAAAAGACTGCTAATCGGTAAGTAGTAAGAATAAGGTTTAACAGTGAACTTCGAGTAGTAGTTATTTGATAAGTTTATTTGAAGGCATACAGCTTGTAGGAACTAAGATAACTAGAGGCTTAATATTGTGGTACTAATTTTTTGGATTGATTTATTGAAATATTTTTGAGACCACTGATTCACCCCCCTCTCAGTTATTCTAGCAATTGGCATCAGAGCTTGTGTTCTTAGAAAGGGAGTTTAACAACTCAAGCAAAAGATCACAAGATGAACAAGTGAGATGTGCCCAAGTTGAACAAAGACAACTTTGCATCATGGAAAAGAATAATAAGAATCCACCTATCAGGTATTGGTAATGATGTTACTCAACACCTTGATACTAAATATGTGTTGCCTACAAGACCTCACACTCTTGAGAAATTGAGAGAAAAGCATGAGCATAATTGCATGATGATAGAGCTTTCTTCCTCACTCTCTGATGCTGACTTTGAAGATGTCAAAACCTACACCTTTGCAAAGAAAATGTGGGATAACTTGAAGCTGGTACACGGAGGAGATGCTAATGTACTAAGAGCCAAGGCAGAAAGCCTAAGAGGGAGGTTTGATGACCTAAGGATGAAAGAAGGAGAAAATATCACTCAGTAGAGCTGTAGAATCAAAGAGGTAGTCAATGCTATCCAAGGAGTTCAAGGTGTACTTGAAGAAGAGACAGTGGTAAGTAAAATTCTAAGAACCTTACTACCTGTATATGCTATTAGAGTATCTACTATACAAGAAATGAGAGAAATTGCAAACAATATGGTTACTCTAGATAGTCTGATTGGTAGACTGATTTCATTTGATATGAATAACTTTGATAATAGTGTCTTACCATCTATAGAATCTGCATTCAAATATTGTTTGAAAATAAGTAAGTCAAGTATAGACATGCTATTAGAAATGATATTGAAAGTGATAATGAGGATCAAGGACTTGATGAGATTGAAGCATTATTGGCAAGAAGACTGTAAAGAGGCAAAGGTAGATACAAAGGTAAATTACCACTTGTGTGTTTTAATTGTGAAGAGGTTGGACACTTTGCTGTAATATGTCCTAAGAGAAGAAAAGATGATAGAAGTAATGACAAGATATATGAAAAGAAGTTTGAGCAAGGTGATAACAGAGATTACCGAAGCAATCAAAAATATGAAAGAAGAGATACTCGAGACTACAAGGGCAAAGGGAAGAAAGCTTGTTACCTAGCTGAGAATAGAACTAATGATACTGACACTGAATCTGAAGAAGACATTGAGATGGTATTTGTAGCCATGAAGGATGATTCAGACAAAGAAGAAGAAAGGTATGTAGAGACTGCACTCATAACTAAGGTTAGAAATAATGATGTCTAGATTATAGATAGTGGCTGCACTCACTACATGACTAGTGATAAACAAAAGTTTGAAACTTTTGAATACTATAATGGTGGATCAGTAAGAATGGGTAATGACACACCTTGTCTAGTTGAATGTAAAGGAACCATAATGTTGAATAACCTGATCAAATGTGAAAATGCTTACTAGGTAAAAGGACTAAATTATAATCTACTGAGTGTTTCACAACTGAATAATACAGGTCATCGAGTAGCATTTGAAAATAAGAAGGGAAAGATCTTAAATGAATTAGGAAGGTTGATCGGAACTAGTGAAAAGACAAAAGGTAACCTTTTCTATCTTGATGACATTAACACCACTTGTTTAATGGATAGAAACAAAGACACATGGTTGTGGCATAAAAGAATATGCCATGTGAATTTTGACAACATGATAAAGATAAGCAATAAAAGGAAAGTCAGAGGCTTACAGATCATGTCAAAGCCCAAGCACATCATGTGCAAGAATTGACAAAAAGGTAAGATGACAAAGTCTAGTTTCAAGAGTAAAGCCCATACATCTAATGTTATTCTAGAATTAGTCCATACTGATCTATGTAGACCCATGAGGACAAAGAGTTACTGTGGAGATAGGTATTTCATTCTCTTTGTAGATGATTATTCTAGAATGATGACAATTATGTTCTTAGAAGATAAATCAGAAGCATTCAAGATGTTTAAATGGTATATGGATATGGTAGAAAAACAAAGTGGTAAGGAATTGAAATGCTTAAGATCAGATAGAGGGGAATTTATTTTAAATGAATTCACTAACTATTGCAATGAGCATGGAATTAAAAGATAGGTTTCTGTACCAAGAACACCACAGAAAAATGGGATTACTGAAAGGAGAAACAAACCAATTGGTGATTGTGCAAGAACATTGATGATTGAGAAAAGCATCACTCAAAATTTCTGGAGGGAATCTGTGAGTACTACTGTCTATACATTGAACAAAGTACAATTGAAGAAGGATACAAATAAGACACCCTATGAGCTTTGGTAAGGTTACACACCCAATGTAAGTTACTTCAGAATCTTTGGTAGTTCAATGTTATATTTTGAAAGATGAAATAAATGGAAAGCTTGAATCCAAAAGTGATGAAGGTATCTTTCTAGGGTATTCCACCAAAATTAAGGCTTATAAATGTCTTAACAAGCCATCTAACAAGATCATTGAAAGTGCAAATGTAAGAATAGATGAATTTGTAGAGAAGAATGATAAGGAAAGTAGAAAAGAACCACAAGAATACAACAGGTTTGTTTACACTTAAGAACCTAACAGTCTACCTAAGCAACATTGTATCACTCCCAAGCAATAGAATATTGCACCTGAGCATCAGGCTGTAATTACCAAAAATTAGGAAAATACTCAAGATGATGTTTCGAGAGATGGAGATCAGAATAAAGGTCAAGATGATAATCAGAATGATGGACAAACATCTGCACCGAAACTTTCCAAGTATGCCAGAAGACATCATCCAAAGAATCAGATCATAGGAGACAAGAATGCTAGAATGAGAACAAGAAATAAGTCACTAAACACTAGATGTTTACTTTGTGATTTTGAGCCTAAATTTGTTAATACTGCACTTGAAAATAAATAATGGGTCAGTGCTATGAATGAAGAAATAGAAAAAATTTAGAATAACAGTACATGGACACTAGTACCAAGACCAGATGACAAGAATGTCATCGGTACCAAATGGATATTTAGAAACAAGCTGAAGGAGAATGGAGAAGTCATAAGAAATAAAGAAAGATTAGTATGGAAGGGGTATGCACAAGAAGAAGGTATTGATTATGGTGAAACATTTGCACTCGTTGCTAGACTAGAAGGAGTAATAATTCTTCTTTCTTATGCTGCATACAAAGGATTCAAGGTATACTAGATGGATGTCAAATCTACATTCCTAAATGGAATACTAGAAGAAGAGGTATACATTGAACAACCAGAAGGATTTGTTTATCTAGACAAGAGAAACATGGTATGGAGACTACATAAAGCCTTGTATGGATTGAAACAAGCACCTAGAGCCTAGTATCAAAGACTTCACTCCCATATCATAAGCATTGAATTTGTAAGAACAAGTGAAAATAGCAATTTGTACTTAAAAGAAGATACCGATGGTAATATTCTGATTGCTAAAACATTTGTTGATGATATCATTTTTGGGGGAAATGAAATTTTACGTAAATTCTTTTCTATTGAAATGAGAAAAGAATTTGAAATATCTATGTTTGGGGAGATCAAATTCTTTCTTGGTCTAAAAATTCTTCAACAAGATGTAGGCATATATATCACTCAGTCCAAATACATCAAGGAAGTGTTGAAGATATTCAAGAGGGAAGATTCCAAACTAGTTGGAACACCTATGGCAACCAGATGCAAGATGACAAATGAAGACAAATAAAATGAGGTAAATCAGACCTTGTATAGATCAATGATTGGAAAACTAATGTACGTTGTTCATACCAAACTAGATATAGCACATGCAGTTGGAATGGTTGCAACATTCTCTACTAATCCCAAAGAATCACATATGACTGTTGTCAAGAGAATTCTAAGATATCTAAAGAACACCAAGGGCTATGAATTATGGTATAAAAGAGAAGGAAAATTTGAGGTTCAAGTCTATATAGATGTTGATTGGGCTAGAAACATTGATGACCAAAAGAGAACCACTGAAGGCTCATTCTTCATGGGTGATAGACTTGTCACATGGATCAAAAAGAAGCAAGGATGTATCTCTCAGTCTACTGCAGAAGCAGAATATGTGGTTGCTGCTGCAAATTGCTCTAATATTGCATGGATCAAACAATTGCTGGAAGGTATGAATATGAAGATTCTTGAACCAGTGATAATCTATTGTGATAATACGAGTGCAATAAACATATCAAATAATCTAATCATGCATGCTAAGAATAATTATATTGCTATCAAGTATCACTATTTAAGAGAACAAGTGCAAGAAAAAGAAGTGATACTAGAATATGTTCAATCAAAGGAATAATTAGCTGACATATTTACCAAGCCATTGTTGAAAGATACATTTGATTACTTGAGACAAAGACTAGGGGTCCAACCCATGTCTATCGGTTAGTAAGCTGACTAGAAGGCTGCATCAGCCTACATACAAATCAGAAAATCATTCATGTTGATGCAAGCACAAAGATGGACAACAAAAGATACATTTGTACATAACAAGGTACATATCTACACCGAACACCAGAGTCATTATATTGTTGATGGATAGGGAAAATTCAAGGAGTATATTATAAAAAGGGATGGAAGATGATATGGAAGAATTTTTTGCCATTGTTGTCAAAGGGAGATATTATCTCATTATCAAGAATTATAAGGGAGAGATTATCTCATTATCCAAAGGAAGAGATTATATCATTATCCATGGAGAGAATTTCCTAAGAATTCAAAGAGAGAGATTACATATGAAATATCCATCAAAGGGAGAGAATACATACTAAGGGAAAGATTGTTTTCAAAGGATAAAGAGATGACCAAGGAGAGGAATAGTCAAGGCAGAGTAAATATCAGGAATAGGGATAGAAGATAATACATCTATCTAGTAAAGGGATTGAAGATTAAGAAGACACTCTGCAAGAAACAAATCTAAGCTACATGAGCTTACTGAGAGCTAGACATTTGTATTAGTTATAATGGAAGATATTGATGAAATTCAACTGTTATATTTCATATTGTATTAGTAATAATATAGTGTGATAATGTAGTGTGTTTCCATTAATGCCAAAGGGAGAGATTGATGACATATAACTGATTAAATGTTTGAAGATGTTAAGTTGATCACCAAAATGCAGAAAGATAATGCAATATATTAAATCAGTTAATGGATTGTATTGTCATTGATGACAACTTGATATAATCTGATCGGTTATATTAAAAGTGTCAAAAGACTTTAGAGAATCATAGAGATAAAGATTATGCTTTCAATAATGCATAAAAGACCAACATTCACTAAGTGACTAGAAACATCGATGGTTAGTGGAACCCAACAGAAAAAGAAACATGAGAGAAAAGTCATAGTGATGCCCGAGCAAGAAATCTGACAAGCATTACCGATGAGCAGAATCACAAGAATTATCGACGGCCAGAATTACAGTGTTACCCGATGGACAGACACCCTAAAAGATAGACAACACCGACGGAGAAGCCCGAGGAGAATTGAAGTGTTGACCAAAGCTATAAAAGAGTTAAACAACAAAATTAATTGAAGTTCAGAAATGAAAAAAATACTTAGCTGGCAAGAGATAAAGATAGACTTAACTGGTTTTTGACATTGTTTTCATCGACAACTTAAATCTAGAGATAAGTAAAAGATTTAAAGTTGTTTTATCTAGTTGTTGATGGGGAGCTCCCACTCCTAGAGCTTCCTTTCTCTCTCCAAGACCTTCTCTTGGTCTTTCTTAGGGTCTCATTTGCTACCCTAACTAGAGGATCCTTATCTGATCCAATACCACACTAGGAGCTCTCCACCAAGTTCAATTCTTCACTAAACCTTTCACCATAGCCTTCCAATCTCATGGCTTACTTTGGCCATCTATCATTCCAAATGACTCTCCTTCTTGTGAGTTGGATTCCCAAATCCTTTCTATTACCTTTCAAAAATTCTTCATCTAATCTTGAGGATCTTTCATCCAATTTCCCATCGGGTTCAAGATTCTAGTCTTCTAGGCCTTGTAGCCTTTTTAGATTTTCTCTCAAAATCCCTTAACACCCCTAGAATATAAATACATATTCCTTGTGGGTTTTTCCTAACCTTAGATATTTTCTAGGTTTGAAGTTCCCACCTTCTCCGTACAATGGACTTTCACCAAACCCCTAAAATTGAGGGTTTCTAGGGCATGAATATCGGTCTAGTTTCTTTACTTTCTTTAACTGATCTAATGAGCTCCTCTAGAATTTTCCTCCCATTATCATGTATTTATTACATTCCACTACACTTCCCCACCATTTATTTTCACACACCAATCAGCAAGCAATCATCATTGCTACTGTATTGTTCAGTTTTCCTAACCAGAGTAACCAGTACTCGCCTAGGGCTTGAATGTTCTCTTGCCTTCCCTGCACACACACACACACTCCACACACTATGTACAAAATTTATATACAATTATTTAATGGATTCCAAGTGGTCATATTCCTTTGGACCACGAGAATGCCAAGAAAAGCCATTTTCTACATGACTGGTCCAAAACTGGACAGTGAACTAACAAAACTCAAAAAATTTACAATTTGTTAACCAAAATGAACAAATGATAAATTAAATGCCATAGTGACTAATTAAATTACATAAGGAACACTCTCAATTCATTAATTCAATATATTGAATCCATTAAAGTATTGGATGATGGCTCCGTCTACAAATTACAGTGTTAATTGCTCCTTCACAACAAATAGTTCGTGTAATGTCCCCGCCAGGGAACCCATAAGGAATCAGGTCTATGACCTAATATTACAATTAAAATTTTATTTATTTATTTTTTAACATTCTAACATAACATCGTTACCATTCACAAGTACATTCCTTAAGGTTCCCTTAATGAATTCAATTACCATTATTAAATATTTTGTTTTATTACTTAATCGAGCAAATTCTATTTCCATTACAACTTCAATTTACATTGATTCTATTTCACATCAAAACCAACTACATTAATGAACTATTGGAATTAATTTTCCTTTACCGACTATCATGTAATTTACCCTAGAAGTGAAACAAGCATACATAACTTATCACATCCACTAAACATATTTATCCTTTCATATTTGTTTACTCCATAACATTATCTATGCCCAACTCAATTGCACCATCAAAACTCAATTAAACTTTTCCAATAAGAGTCCTTACTTCCTATCTTCATTTCAAGATAATAATAGAAAGAGCACAAAGTTCTTATACATGTATTGATAACCAACATAAA
>MU225642.1:446584-456919 GCA_018584345.1 Thuja plicata
TACATACATATATATATATATATGTATGTATATACATATATTATATATATATATATGTATATATGTATATATATATACATATATATATGGATATATGTATATATATGTATATATAATATTGTAAGACCAGAAAAGGGGTTAGAATCATATCTAGGTAACCAGAAACCCTAAACAATATGCTACCCTAACTAATCTAACATTAAAACCATTTGAAAAAAGAGTTGAAATATATGCAAGATAACACAAGCAAACTCCCTTCAAATGTAGTCCTAATGGTCTCCTTTCTTCTCCATAGAGGTTGGTATGTTTCTCTTTGACAAACACCAATTGCACAAAGAACCGTGAAAGCTTAAATTGATAATGAGAATTACTAGGAGGCAGTGATCTTGAGGTTTTTCTCAAAGTCTCGTGGTTAACCTTGAATGAGAGGAATGCATCCCATTTTATAGAAAATTAGAGACATTTAGGTGAGATTGAACAAAATCCTTGCATAAATGCAAATTTTGGTTGGTGAGATGCTTGGAAGCATGAAATGGGGGAGACATATTGGGGAGATATTGAAAATATTTGGAGATATTGAGGAATCACCTTAATAGGGATGAGAATCCTCAATTAAGGGATAATTTAGGTGAGATTATGAATCTTTAATCAAATCCATAATTCAATATTATCAAATATTCCTCAAAATCAAATTAGATTTATGAAATTATAAAAATCTCATAAATTGAAATTAGCTAATTAATTAGTAGAAATTAATTAATTATTGGAGACTTAGGGAAAATGGGGAATAAATAAAGTTTGTTTATTTATTCAATTAGGACTTAGGATAAACTATGGGTTATTCTTCCAAAGGGAGAAATTAGTGAGAAATAGGTCAAATTGAAGGTGTTGATATTGAATTGAAAGGGGTTTGATAATGTTGATAAGGATTAGGGTTAATTCTGAGGGTTCCATAATAGTTTAGGAAATCACGAGGCATCGATGATCTTTGACAATGCACCCAGATAATGATGATTGGAAATGATTGAAAAGCGCAATGAACTTTGATGGCATCATAAGATTGAAATGGGGAAACATCGATGATCTTTGACAATGTTCCCAAAATGATAATCAGAAATAGTATTGACAGTAATGAACAACACTATTGAATTGAAATTGATAGATTGATAGCGATAACACCAATGATCTTTGACAGTGTTATCAAATGGTTGATTGAAAGGATACGAAGCATCGATGATCTTGGAAAATGCTCCTGAAATGATGACAAGATTGATTGAATGGAATTAGGGTTTGATTGATTGGTTTGAAATTGGGTTAATTAGGCATCGGTGATCTTGGACAATGCCCTAGAATGGTCAGAATTGAGTCCAAACAATTCTGCAAATGATTAGGAATGTAATAGGATTGGTTTGAACTGATTTAGGAAGGTTTGGAATGGTTTAGGATCGAATAGGATCGGTTTAGGAAGGTTTGGGATGGTTTAGGATTGAATAGGATCAGTTTAGGAAGGTTTTGAAATGATTTGGAAAATGATCAATTTGATAATGAAAGTAGAATTGTTAGTAAATAATTGAACAATTTTGCAATATTCAATCATTGATGAAAGACACAATGTTGCCATACAATAAAGATCATATGCGTGACATAGAGGAGTGATTAGGTCACAAAACAATGTTTTGATTATAATGCAAAAAATGTTAAAACACGTAGACCAGTAGACTCGAACCATTTTTAGGTGTCTACATTTTGCCCCTCTTTGATACAATGTGATTATGAGCGTTGTGTCAAAGACTCCTGAAGAAAATAACATTAAAAAATGCCCCAGTGATAATGGGATACATAGGTGCCCCCTTGAGAAATTGTCCAAAAAATGCAAGGTCAAACAAAAAAGATATGAGGTTCAGAGTGTCAAAAGCATTGCGACTAATACAAAATGAAAGGTTTGCACATCCATCTAGGCAACCAAGAGGCTATAAAAGGGCTTGAAAGGGGTTTTGGAGCTCATTTTCACTCTCTCATTCAGAAGAATTGAGCTCTAGAGAAAGGAAGATGGATCAAGTGCTAGTAGAGATTCAACACAGGGAATGAGTTCATAGCTTCTGATGGCCGTCTGATGCAGGACTCGAGGTGAGTACATCTAGTCCTCTCAGTGGTTTCTTGCTTTGCACACTTTCCTAGGCTATTTAGAGGGTCAAACAGGGGTCAAACAGGCCCTACAAGGGCTCACACATGCCACCTATGTAGGTCACATGCCCACCTACATAGGTCATGTGCCCACCTACAAAGGCAACATAGGTGGGATGACCACTTGCACAGGCAACGCAGGTGGGAGGCCATTCTGCACAAGTGGTAAGATAACCTACGCAGGTGGTCAGATAGGCCTCAAAATAGGGTCTAGGGGTTCCGAAGGCACATGAAACTTCCCTAAATTGGTCAAAACCCTAGGACAAGGTCAAAATTAGGTAAAAATAGGTCCTAGGTGAGTCAACAAGAAACATAAAGTATAAAAAGTTGACCAAAGTTGCATGGTGATCGCAGGAGGAGCTGCCAGTTCCACAGACACGAGAGAGCAGACCGACGTGTCTAAACATACGCCACAGGTTGAGTAGACATGAGAGGTAGATTCTTGCCTCGCTAGGATTATACTATATCATGTACATGCCCGAGATTAGGGAAAATCAGGGGTTGATCATAGTGTTAGCCGAGAAATGGCACTCGAAGACCAGTTCCTTTCACCTGCTGACAAGGGAGGCAACGCTGACTCTGGAGGATGTATGGCATCCTCAGGATTCTGATTCATGTTGAGTTGGCTGAGTATGATCCTACTATAGGGAGGTTAGTATTGTACTGGCTATTTGAGAGCGATGATGAGGATCTAGAAATCTGGGATTATGAGATCAGATGGGAGACCGTGGCTAGGCAGCATGATAGTTTGATTGTTGTTATCTGTGGAGTTATTGCACGTCTCTTGGTTCCTGATAGACAAGGTCATGGGTTCCCCATTGGCTGGGGGAGATTTCTCAAGTAGATGATCATGGAGGGTATAGTGTTCACATGGGGGCCATGCATGCTTGCAATGACCTACTACCAGCTCCATCAGTTGGCATATCAAGGAGGATTATCGATCAGTAGTGGGATCACATTGCTGTAGGTGTGGGCCTATGAGCACATATTTGTGTTTTGGCTGATTGCTCAGAGAGTGGTTTTACCAGATTTGTCATATGTTTACTACTACCAAGGGGTGCTTGCATAGGGCCCACTAGGATACACATTGCAGTTTTGACATGAGGTAGATCTGTTGAGAGATTTCACATGGCATCCATATAGAGATTTCCCCAGATGGGATGATGACGTAGATCAATTTCCTTATTGCAGACAGGAGAGGTACCTCATCGGGAGGTTTGTGATGGGTCATACAGTAATTGAGATGTAGCTCTCAGAGTTTGGAGAGGTACAGGGAGTGCTGACAGGTATAGCATTGTTTGCTAGATCGAAGGCCGAGGCCAAGACATGGGGTGAAACACTCAGACCTTAGGTGGCTTATGTAGATTTTGCACAGTTACAACATAGACCATGGGGAGCAGACATAGATGTGGCATATGCAGGGACCACGGATGAGTATGACAGATGGTTTTATCAGCACATGCCGATTCCTCTGATAGATTTGGATGTGGCGATACCGAGAGTGCCAGTGCCTAGAGATGAGAGCACCGACGAGGAGGATGAGGAGGAGGGGGATGAGGAGGAGGAGTCAGATGAGGATGAAGATGATGATGAGGATGAAAATGATGATGAGGATGAGGATGATGATGATGAGGATAGGGATCTCAGTGATATGCCGATGTAGATAGATGAGGACAGGGATGAGATAGATAGATTAAAACTAGAGAGAGATATAGATAGAGATACATGGGCTACATAACGATCAGTGCTCACATCATAGATGGATAGGTTGATAGTAGAGAGGGATGCAGCTATTGTCAGAGCGCAGAGTGCGCAGGAGGAGGCACGCCAGTTCATTAGTTCCATCAGAGATGCAGGTGTGCAGGATATTGTAGGGATGCCAGGGGATGCTTGGGAGGAGAAGAGGTATTGACGAGTGACGTATGAGCAAGATGTGCCATAGGAGCAGTGTGCACCAAGTTATAGAGCATCATCCATTAGGTCGCATTCCCGGAGGACACATAGTAAGAGAGTGCAGGGACTAAGGGGGCCACCTAGATTAGGGCAGACAGGGCATCACATAGGAGGAGCCTCATCTTCTATACCGAACATGGATCAGGAGGACCAAGAGAGTAGGGGTTGATAGGAGTTCTCTCTAGTAGAGGGAAAATTTTGATATACATGTGATATGTTATGAGCCTGCGGGCCTTAGTGTATACAGACACCTTGATTTTTGTACTCTGATACTTTTTGAGACATTGATATATGATATGTAGCTATTTTATGATGCACAGGATGGATTCTTATATATGATGCTTATGTATTGCAATGTACTGCCTTTGTTATGCAATAAAATATGTTATGAATGCAATAATTTTTTTTTGTCTTTTTGTGCCATTTGAAATGTATGAATGCAAAATGCAAATGTATGTTTGAAATTTTTCTCATGTATAAATGAATGAATGCAAAAATGCACATTTTTTTTGTTGGTTTTTCAAGTTTATGAATGTTTGTATGTAGGATGCACTTGTTTTTTGATGTACCAGAGTACTAGACCAAGGTGAATGCAAGGAATGACTGAAGAATTGTTAGTAGAAAGCAGAAATTAGATGAAGAAATGTTAGTAGAAATATGTTGGCTTTCAAAGTGCAAATGGTGTTAAGAGCTTATTTTGATATTGCCAAAATAGATGTGACGCATCATGGCACAAAAGCCAGAGCATAAAAGTCTACCTTTTTGTGTGAAAAAACATGATGCAGACAGAGGATGATCTTCTCTATCCCGAAAGCATGTAGCAGACATGCCCCAAAATTTCATGAGATCATCAAACAGGTAGAAAAAAGTAAAGTGAAAGCAACTGGTCATGAACCATCCTGGCTACTCTCATAAGTTTAGATGATATCATTGAGTAGCATAGGAACATGATCAAAAAAAGAAAATAAAAAATACTCACAAAAACAATGTGAGCCAACAACCATTCTGATCTTTTGTTACTTGCATTAAATGTTCATTGATTGGTAGCTTAGATTTGCAAATTGATTGATTTGATAATTGATTGATAGCTTGGACAGATTGATTGATAGAAAAGATCAAAATATTGAACAGTCCAAACTGATTGAATGTTGAGTCACAATGATTCAGATCGCACATGATTTCGTTAAGCATAGATTGATAATTCTGCCACTGATGTCGACAAATGTGATGTTTGATTCGCAAAAAGAAGACAAGTATGTACAAATTTATTGCAGATTTTTGAAGAGATTTTGCAATTTTTAGGTTTTTTGAGACATTTAAATTTTTTTGGTCTTTTTTCAAGATCGTATTTGAATTTTTTTAGCAATTTTTTTAGGACATTATGTAATTTTTAGTAATTTTTTTAGGACATTATTTGATTTTTTTGGAATTTTTTGAATATTTGGATTTTTTTTTTTTACAATTTTTTCAGGTCATTAAGATATTTACAATGTGTTATCTCCAGTCAGATAGTCAAGGAATCTCATGGGTAAACCATGTTCAAGGTCTTTCCCCCAATTTGAATTCAAATTCAAAGATGCTCAGTGCCAAGAATCTACCCCCAGACAACAAAGAGGCTATGTACAGAGGCCAAAAGAACAGATAGACTGGGTATACCAAGGGGAAGACAAAGAAGATCAACCAATTACAGGCCATAAAGGGGCACTAGGGTCGATACAAACTGAAAGATGTGATCAGGAAAGGACATTAGGATATCAGGTGGAACCATGATAGACAATGGAGCCACAACTTGCTACGCATGGCGCTTGTTTGCCAGGTTTTCACCATGGTACTTGCCCAAAGCACTTCTTTGCCAAGTTTTCACTATTGGACAGGATTTTTCTCTTGATTTCTATTTTTGCACGCCAAGATGCCTATTTTCCAGGTTTTCATCAAGACAACCATTTTTTATTTTTTTATTTTTTTTATTTTTTTATATTTTCTTAGAAATTGTTTCAATTTTTTTGTACTTTTTTATGAACTTTTTGCAATTTTTTTGTACTTTTTTCAAAAATTATGCATAATACTTACAGAGGTGCATGCTCTTTAGTGCCTCTGGAAATGGTTCTCCCTCCAATGTTGCAAGCTGATACACTCTAGACCCATATGATGATGTGACTATGTAAGGGCCATCCCAATTTGGTTCAAATTTTCCAGCCTTCTCTCTGTGTGGCTGGGTCTTGTAATTCATCTTTAGAACTAAGTCTTCAATCTCAAAATGGAAATCTCAGACCTTCTTGTTGTAACTCTATTTCAGACAGTTCTGGTAGGCTTGCAAGTGTACCAAGGTGATTTTTCGCTTCTCATCAAGCATCTCGAGCTCATGCAATCTGGAAAATCTATACTGTTCATCATCAACAATGCCTTGTAAGGATACTCTCAATGAAGTAATTTTGACCTCAAGGGGTAATATGGCCTCAACACCATAGACAAGAGAGTACAGAGTAGCACTAGTGGGGGTGCAAATGCTGGTCCTGTAGGCCCACAAAGATGGGTTGAGTTTTAAGTGCCAATCGCGACCAACATCATTGACAGTCTTTTGCAGGATCTTAATGATGGTTTTATTAGATGCCTCTACTTGGCCATTTCTTTGTGGATAGTAGATGCTAGAAAATCCATGATGGATTTTGAATTTCTCACAAAGCTGGGTAACATCCTTGTTCTAGAATAGACTACCATGGTCAGTAATAATGGCCAAAGGAACTCCATAATGACAAATGATATAATTTAGGATGAATCTGGAAACTTGTTTGTCGGTGATGTATGTCATTGGGATAGCTTACACCCATTTGGTAAATTACTCAGTGGTCATGATGTACTTGTGGCCATCAGAAGATAGAGGTGTGATCTTCCCTACAAGGTCAAATTCCCATTGAGAGAAGGGCCATGGGGAAACCACTGGCTGTAGATCTTGTGCCAGAGCATGAATCAAATTACCGTGAATCTAGCACTTGTAACATTTCTTAGAGAATTTATGAGCATCTTGCTCCATGGTAGGCAAGTAATATCCTACTTGAACCAACTTCATGGCGAGACTCAAACCATTGAAATTTCCACCACAAATACCATTATGGACCTCATGTAAGGCAGTGTTAGCCTCTCGTGAATCAAGGCATTTGAGGAGAGTTTGGTCATAGGCTCTCCTATAAAGGGTATCACCAATGATGACATAACGGGAGGCTTGATGGATAAGAGCTTGATGCTTGTTCTGGGATAAGGAAGGGGGTAATATTTGGGCATGCAAGTAATTGTAGACATCTTAATACCAAGGGGAATTGTGACCAACAATGTCACACACAAGCTCAGATTGAAGAATGTTGAATGCTGGAAGCAATAGCTTCTCAACAAGAAATTCACATCTCTCTTCATTATTTGGCATATCGATCATACATGCAATAGTGGCCATAGCATCTACTTGTTTGTTATGCACCCGTGGAAGTTGGAAAAAGTTGATTGTGACAAATTGCTCCTTGAGAAAGTTAGCCAACTATTTGTAAGGTACTATCTTTTCATCCTTAGTTTCATAGTCATCAGTGACCTGGTGGATGACCAATTGAGAATCACCATATAGTTTGAGGTGCTAGATTTTCCATTGAATAGTAATTTTGAGTCCAGTGATAAGTTCTTCATATTCAGCGATGTTGTTGGTACATGCAAATGCAATTTTGTAAGATTTTGGAATGACATCTCCTTGTGGGGTGACAAACATGATGCCTGCCCCTGATCCATGCCTAGTATGTGAGCCATCAAAGTAGAGTTTCCATTCATTGGATTCAGTGAAGGTGAAAATGGACTCATATGGAAATTCTGAAAGTAATGGGTGATCATCAGGAACTGGTGCCTCTGTGAGCTGATCCACTATCACCTGGCCTTTTATTTCTTTTCTATCCACATACTCTATGTCAAAATCACTTAGTAGCATGACCCATTTTGATAGGTGACCCATGAGAGCTACTTTTCCTAAGAGATACTTCAATGGATCAATTCAGGACACAAGCATGGTTTTCTGGTGTAGCATGTAATGTCTTAACTTCTGTGTGGAAAAAACTACAACAAGACAGGCTTGTTTAATGAGTGAGTAGTTTAATTCATATCCAACCAGTGTTCTTCTGATGTAATAAATAGCTCTTTCTCATCCTTGTTCATTGTGTTGTGCAAGAAGAGAACCCAGTGTATTTTTTGTGGTTGAAATGTACAAGATAAATTTCTTCCCTAGAATGGGGGGCATCAAGATTGGTGGATGCAATAGATAATATTTCAATAGTTAGAACGAGTGCTCACATTTCTCATTCCAATGGAAGGTCACACCTTTGTGAAGTAGATTTTGAAATGACTGGCATTTATCTGCTAGTTGTGCAATAAATCAGTGGATAGACTGTACTTTGCCTTGTAGACTTCTCAGCTTTCTTAGAGTGTTTGGTGGAGGAATTTCTAAAATGGATTGCACCTTTTCCAGGTCCACTTTGATACCTTGTTGAGAGATGATATAGCCTAGGAGTTTTCCAGAAACAACTCCAAAAACACACTTTTTGGGGTTCAAGTAGAGCTTATACCCTTCCATTTTTTCAAAGATTTTTTCTAGAATAATCAAATGATCTTTCCCGGTTGTAGATTTGCAGAGGAGGTCATCAACATAGTCTTCCATTAAGATGTGCATAAAGTCATAGAATATTGTGGCCATTTCCCATTGATAAGTAGCTCTGGCATTCTAGAGGCCGAAGGGCATGACATTCTAGCAATAGGTTTCCCAAGGACTTGTGAAAGATGTCTTGGCTTGGTCCTCAGGAGCAATCCAAATTTGGTTGTAACCAGAGAAGCCATCCATTAGTGATAGCATCTCATAACCTGCAGTCATGTCAACAATCATGTCGATGTTGGGCAGAGGAAAATCATCTTTAGGGAATTCCTTATTTAAATCATGAAAATCAGTGCATATCCATATGCCCCCAGTGTGCTTTCTAACAGGAAGTAGATTGGAAATCCAATGTGTGTAATTAATTGGTCTGATAAATCCTGCATCCAATAACTTCTTCAATTCTTGTTTTACCAGTAGAGCTATTTGGGGATGCATTTTTCTTAGCTTCTATTTTACTGGCTTCACACCTGGCTTTAGAGGGAGGTGGTGAATAACTAACTTAGGATCCAGGCCAGGCATGTCAGCATATGACCAGGAAAAATTGATCTGGCACTCAAGGAAGAATCTGACAAACTCATCCTTCTCTTCTGGCGAGAGTGATGCTGCAAAATGTATGATCTTGGGGTTGTTTGGTGTTCCCAAGTTAATCTCCTTTGTCATTTTAATGAGAAATTTCAACTTCTCCTTTGGAGGGGGTATGTCTAGTCTTCCATCCTTGGGTGCCTCAGAGAGGTTTTCACCCTCAGATACATCCTTTGTTTTTACTTTTGCATGGTCAACTGGCGCCTTTTGGTTTTCACCAGAGGAGATGTATGAGTATTGGAAGAAGTAGAGGATGGAAGGGAGCCATCACAAAATAATGGTGCATTCGTAACATGATCTTGCTTGAGAGAGCAATCTTTATTTTCAGCATGAGAACTGATCTTAGAGGAGCGATGCTCATAGTAGTAACGTTTATAATCAGCACGATAAAATTTCTCTTTCTCAATAGAAGCATCAAAGAGGTATTTTTCACGAAACTCATCAAAGCTTCTTTCAAAATCAGAATCATATGGATCACCATCATCAAAGATGGGCGTGTCATTCTTCAAAGAATAGGTATTATAAGGATTATCATGTTGCTCATTATGGTATGCATTTTGAAGAGAATCATGACTCTTGGGAGAAGTAGAAGAATAACGAGATCATGAAGAAGAATGTGAAGATTTAGTGAAAGAAGAATGTTTGGATGATGATGAATGATGCAAAGATTTAGAAGAAGAATAATGTTTAGATGATGATGAATGATGAGGAGCTTTAGAAGATGAATAATATTTAGATGATGAGGAAGGATGATAAGACATAGAATATGAATAATGTTTAGAAGAAGAAAATCATGCGAACAGGATCATGTTTGTGATTCTAGCAAAGGCAGCTGATTCACTCATTTTCTTATATATTATTTTTTCCAATTTATCATCCATGAACTTGTTGGAAAAATAACACTCTTTGAATAAAGCAATAAGTTCAAGATCATCTATCCT
>MU225642.1:460581-473593 GCA_018584345.1 Thuja plicata
AGATAAAAATGATCAAACCTTAGGAAATATTGAAATAATTGAATTAATTGAATTAATTACAATTTGATCAAGGAAATTGATTTGAATTGAAAATATTCCAAAGCATTGATTCAGGAAATTTGATAAAATGATAAATGATAAATGGGGCCCAAAGTCTAGGCGGCCATTTTAAGGTGCATACAGGTATACTCTCCACACCCTTTATCTTCAATCTTCAGCTTTCCTTTGATCATTTTTTCAAGGGTGGCTGCATCATATTTGGAGTAATTGGATGAAGTGGCTTCACTGTTGGTAGGCACCTATTGTGCGGGCCCTTCTCTTAGATTGGAAAAAAATTGGAAAGGGTTAGGATCTCCTGGGATAGTGATTTCATCTCCCTCGTGAAAGAACTTTAGACATTGATGGTACGTAGAGGGAACCGCCTTCATGGCATGGATCCATGGGCATCCTAAAATCATTTTATAGAGAAAGTCTAGATCTAGGACTTGCAACAACGTGTTTTCAGTAACCAAACCAATTCTGATGGGTAGTATGATGACTCCTTTGGAGGGACGTTCAGCGTCATCATAGGCCTTTATTATGATTCTCCTAGAAGGATCAATGTCACTCTCATTGTAACCAAGATCAAGAATGACCTTCAAAGTGTAGATGTTAAGCCCTACTCCACCGTCTATCATGACTCATCGGACCATGGCATTATGGATAAAGAATTATAGATGGAGAGGGTCATTATGGCCAAGCCGGTCATGTGGAACATCATCTTTGGAAAATGTGACATGCTGGGATGCAGAGAAGTGCCCCATCATGGCCTGAAACTAGTTCGTGTCAATGGTGGTCGAAACAGTGGACTCTTTCAATGCTTTGTCAAGGACTTCCTTGTGCTGGGCGGATGTGTGAAGCAAATCAAGGATTGATATCAAGGCAGGGGTCTTACCCAACTGGTCAACAAGGTTGTAATATGAAGGTACCTTGGGTTTGGATGGTGCTCCAGGCACAGTAATCTTGGTACGATAGGTAGCGACTGCGCATTGAGGGTTACTATCGTTATTATCCTGGAAGGTCAGAGTGTATACACATGAATCAGCCTCAGAGAAATAATTGTTGTTATAGTCATGGCCGGTCCGAGTATAATTGACATTGTTCTTGGAATTTGAATTTGATGTAGAGGCATTCCCCTTTTCATGATTAACCAAGGGGTTTGTGAAGATAGTATGGTCAGTGTTGGAAGATCCTACCATGGGTTCAACTTCAATCACACCTTCATCAATAAGGTCTTGGACCTTATGTTTTAGCTGGTAGTAGGAATTGGTTATGTGTCCCTTTGTTCGATGATAATCACAGTATTTGTTGTCATCCCACCAAGGGGGTTTCACTACTGGGGGATCATGAAGCTCAGGTAATTGAATGTAATTGTTTTGCAATAATTGTTTTAGGACCAAATCGAGTGGTTCACCCAATGGTGTGAACTATATTTGTGGTTCATCTCTATTCCTTGATGGTCGACGCTACCGATTATCATTTGTTTGTGCTTGAGGTTGTGTTGGAACTGGCACTGGAGGTGGTGTTTGAGTCATTGTCTGCGTATTGGTAGCAGAGGGTCCTTTGAGACTTACTTTCTATTGTGTCTCATTAACTGTCTGTGCATCAACAACGCCGTCATTTGTGACATTTTTATTCTAAGACCAAAATTTCAGCTTTTCACTGGAAGTGCTCGCAGTCTGATTGTCCTTGTTGATTTTTAATATTCCTTTTTCAATAAGAGCATCTTCAATGTCAATTCCCTTTTTCATGAGCTTTTTAATTGTACTTGGTTCTTTAATCTTGAGCTCATACATCATCTCAGGTACCATATTTTGGATAAATAATATAATTTTTTGTTCTTCTAGCACATCAAAAGGACATTGACTCACTAAATTCCTCCATCACAATAGGAAGGTCATAAAGGATTCTCCAACCTTTTTCTTGGTTGTGCATAAGTTAGTTAGCATAACCTCACTTGATATATTGAAAAAAAAATGAGAGATGAATTTGTCGGCTAGTTCTTTCCAAGATCTGATATTGCCAGGTGGTTTAGAGTACCACTCCATTGCTTGACCCCCAAGGCTTCGAGGGAAGAGTCACATGAGATACATGTCGTCATGATTAACCTCAATGCAAGACGTATAAAATTCTTGAATGTGATCGATTGTATTTCCTTTCCCTTTGTATTTCTCAAACTTGGGTACGTCAAAATTCTTGGGAAAAGGAGGCATGTAAATGCTTGGATTGAATGGATTAGGACATAGGTCTCATTTCGTATAGAGTGTCTTTGTGTCCTTGAATTGCATATCATTCAGTTGCTTCTGCAAGTGTTGGATTTGTTGAATCATTTCTTCATTCTGCAAAGGCTTCACTTCCTTTTTATGTTTATCAAAACATTGTGTCAGTCTAGAAGCCCTTGAACATAGACTGTATTCCAAGGCCCGATTTGAGTCTAATGATTGAGATGGTATGTCGTGGACTGATGCCACATTTTGTCAGGAATGTTGCTGGTGATCTTCCACATGTTGTTGATTTATTGGTGGAGGATTGTATTTCTGACCTTGTGTCGTATAATACGGTTGGGAAATTTGTTGTTGATATCAGGATGCATATTTTTGTTGTTGAATTTACTCCCCATGTTGTTTTTGTTGTTGTGACACATTTTGTTTTTGTGTGACATATGGTTATTGATGCTGACCATATGGTTGTTGAACATGTTGTTGTTGTTTTTGTTATTGAACATGTTGTCTTTGTTGTTGAGCATACTGTTGCTGTAAAGCATGTTGTTGTTTCTGTATATACTATTGTTGTAAAGCACGCTTCTATTGATGTACATATTGTTGTTGGAGAGCATGTTTTTGTTGTTGTACATATTGTTGGGTATGTTGTTGTTGTTGTTGTGGGTGCACTTGTTGCACCTTTGAACCTTGCACATGTTGTATAGCAGGATGAGATTCTTGACCCATCGACATTGTCGGTTGTTGCATGTTATTAACTTGTTGAAATCCAACTTGTCCAAGTATACCATCAAGATTTGTAGTCTTATGTTTTTCTAGTTGTGTTTGAGACATCATGTTAACTTGGGCTGCAAATTGGGGTTGCACTAGTTGTACTACATCCATACGTGGTTCTTTTTGAGCCACTTGGGCTTGTTGCACTTGTTGTGCTAGTTGTGTCACCTTAGGTGGGATTGGTGTAATATCCACAAGGCTCTTTTTCTTTTGATCTTGCAATAGATTTGGTATAGTTGTAGTAGTCGCATTAGATACATCAAAAGTGGGTACCCATGGTGGTTCATTAAATGGTCCTTTGGACGTTGTTGCATTTGAAGTGCTTCCTAGGAATGTTGTATGTGCTACCAAAGGAGGACCACTTGGTTGTGTTTGTTCAAAAGGGGGTACATCTAGCATGCCCCAAGGAAATGCGAATGTCTCATTTGATATTTTTGGTAAGCGATTCTTTAAATCAATCCTCCATATTATTTTAGGACCTTTCTTAGGGATTTGTGTAGCATCTGTCATCTCGAGAGGAGGGAGTTCTTCTTGTTCAAATAAAGGATTATTGAATGATATATATTTTTCCCTTGGAGGAATATTGACAGTTAAATCATTTCGCTATCATTTTTATGTTAGCTCCATAGCTAACTCATCAAAGGGTTGTTCTCGCTTTTCTCTATCCCGCACCACTAGGGCTTGGTTCTCTTCCAAAGTAGATGATGGGCGAGTTTGATATTCCAAAGATAGTTGAGGATTTGTCTTCTGAATCACTTTGATATACCATTGCAGATCTCGATTCATAAGGTATGTTAATGTCTACTGAATTTTCTTGTTCTTAATGGCCTCATCAATTTCCTTTGTAGGTAAATCTTTTAAGGAAGCAAATGTCCCATGTAAGTCACCAGAATCTGAAGAGGGACTTGAGGCATTGCCTTGATCTTGATTATCTGGTGGTGGTGGAGGAGGTTGATAAGATCCACAATTTGTGTTTGGCATAGGTTGTTGTTGCAAATTATCAGGTTGGACTTGATTGATTTGAGAAAATCATTGGTATTCCTCCTCAGGTGTAGGAGGAACACTACCTTGGCTAGGTGGCATAGGTACAAAGATTGGGTCAAATTTTGGTGGAGGTCCCCACTGAATAGTGCCAAAGTTTGGGGAATCATTGGAAGGATACCCCATGTTGCATATGTCATTGCTTGAAGTAGGCTCTTGAGGGAAGGTGACATTTCTTGGGTCATTAAAGGTTTGATGCACTCCTTCCAATTGTTGCATGTTGATGAGGTCAGTTTAATCATGATAAGCAACACCTTGTCTTGGATCAAAAGGTAATTGTGATTCTAGTTGTGACATAAACATAGGTAAATGAGGCTCTTGTTTCCCCTTGGATACTTGAGACCTTGTAAAAACTCGAATGATTACTATATGCAAATGCAATATTTTTTTTGAATTTTTGAAATTTTGGAAATGCAAGTTTGAAATGCAACTTTGGAAATGCAAGGAAGTTATGCAAATACAAGCTAAGGTTTATGTAAATGAAAGATAAGGTTTATGCAACTGTGTTTTTGGATTTTTTGGACTTGAACAATTAATATTTTGGAAGGAGACAAATCTAGGAGCATAACCTTATGAGGTTGAATAAGGATCTTGACTTGAAAGGATTGGATTTTTGGAACAAAGGACAAGTTTGATAAAAAGGCTTAGGTCAAATCCATCATGACAAAGGTGGAATAAGACCAAATTGATAAGAATAGGAGGGGTTTGAAATTTGGAAAAAAGGGGGATCAAGTCAAGATCCTATTTTCAAAATCATAAAGAGAGGTTCCATGATTTGGATACTTTCTAGGATTGTTTGAAAAGTTTTTAAGGAGGATCTAGGAATGAGCTAAGTATGCAAGAGGCCTATGATTAGGAATTATGCAAAAGGACTATAATGAGGATTAAAATGCGGTCTATAATGCAAGGAGATTTTTGAAATGCACAATGCAAGGAGATTAGGTCATGAATATGCAATATGAAGGTTATCAAGCATGCCAATAGGTTCCAAGTGAAAAGTTCAAGGTTCCATATGTTTACTCAAAGACAAGGTTTGTTGTGACCATTTGATTATTCTTGAATATTGATTTGGAAAAAGTGTCTTAAGGAGAGTGTTTTTAAGATGTCTTCATTTTATTAAGGTTTGAACACCCACACAAGAAACATCATTCAGAATGGCTATTGTAAAATGAACAAACACACCACTTCCTAAGGATAGCCAGGACAGTATCTATTGAATCCCCACTTGAACTAAAGTTCAGCCATGCTTACTAATAGTGTACAACCTAGAAGATTGGAGGTACAGGCTCATCCTTACATGTGCACTCACTTCTCAGGCACTCCAAGCTTCAACTCCCAAGGGAAATCACTTCCCAAGGGATTATTGCCTCGACTAATAGCCGTGAAAGTGTGGGGCATCTTAGTTGGTCTCCAACCTTCTACACCAATAGATAGAAGGTTTTTGGCTACTATGACACGATGTTTAATAAGGCCATCTGTTTGGGTGATTATACGTGTGGCATATTAGCTCCATTATGGAGGCCTCCTAGCCTACGAAAGTTACGTTCCATAGGTTTTAACGCACCACAAGGGTACTGAGGGAGATCTTATTCCAAATATAATGAATTCAACACCTATCCATTAAGAGATTAATCACAATGGCATATTTGTATCCCAATTGGATGGGCTTGGTTTTATCCTGTCACCGGTTGGGCATCCACTCTCACTGTCTCTACTAAAGCACTTGGGAGGTAGCCACTCTATAAGAATGATATGAGTTTCTCTTACACCCAAGATCCATGAAGGAAAGGGGAGAGGATACACTCATATCATTCTTAGGGTTTTACAATCTATAAAACACATTAGACACATGAAAGAAAAAGGTTCATTTCAAGCACCAAAGTGAAGTGTTTTCTAACTACAAAAAGAAAACACAAGAGTTCGGGAAAACACAAGGTCTTCTACAAAATGTCCTACATTCAAAACCATTATTAGTTTTAGGATTTAGTCTTCATCCCATGATTTCCATAATGCTACACAAACTCATCAGTAACACCAAAATCAAGTAATCTAAGTGCAGAAACAAGTATAGCAATGCATAAATCCAAGAATAGCATTGAAAAACATCATTTTTACCACCTACGTAGGAACACTGACCAACTGCGTAGCATCAGGGAAACCACCTATGTAGGAATAGGTTCCCACCTACGCAGCTTCTGACCACCTACGCAGGAATAGTGACCACCTACACAACAACTGATTAGAAGCCTAAAAATGACTCAAAACTTGCAAAAATAGAGCTTTTCTCAACATCTAAACATGAAAAAACATCAGAAACATAGCTAGGGTTCATTAATAATGTGATTTAAGTTAATTTGAAAATATTTGAAATGAAATTGAAACCCTAACTAGCTTGCATGTGCATGAAAATAGTTTAGGAAAATCTCAAGGACCAAATCTGTATTTGATCCTAAACTATGTTAGAGTTCATTTTAAGTCCCCAAATTAGATATGCATGTTCATTTTAAATCCATTGACAACTCAAACAACTTGAATTTTCATGAAATAGTCCATTTCCACCCCTAGTTAGGCTAGATTTCAAGTTGCTTAAAATTGGAACAAGTTTGATAGAATGAAACCCTAGACTAGATGAGATTCATTTTAGGAGCCCAAATACAAATGTGCATGTTCATTTTAGGCTTTAAAAATGAAAGTGTGAAATTCACTTAACACATTAAAATTCATTAACTAAACTTAGGGTTCATTTTAACTTGAAAATAGAGAAAAAATAGAGGAGGAAGCCCTAAATGCAGAATGGCTTCCTAAACCCTAAAGAAATGATCCTAAACCCTAAATGAGCATCCTGTGTGACCAACTGCACAGCTAAGAATCCACCTACATAGCTCTGGGCTCCAAGTGTGTAGGTCTAGGTACCACCTACGAAGGACTTAACCACCTATGCAGAAACAGTGACCACCTACGCAGGTACAGTGACCACCTGCACAACTTCAGTGAACACCTGTGCAGCTCTCTTCCAGAACCTGAAAAAGACACAAAAACACAAAAAATTTCATTAGTTATGCATGATTCACATCAGGTTCACCAAATGTAAGACCAGAAAAGGGGTTAGAAGCATATTTAGGTAACCACAAAACCTAAACAATATGATACCCTAACTAATCTAACATTAAAACCATTTGAAACAAGAGTTGAAATATATGCAAGATAGCACAAGAAAACTCCCTTCAAATGTAGTTCTAATGGTCTCCTTTCTTCTCCACAGAGGTTGATATGTTTCTCTTTGACAAACACCAATTGCACAAAGAACCTTGAAAGCTTGAATTGATAACGAGAATTACTAGGAAGTAGTTATCTTGAGGTTTTTCTCAAAATCTCATGGTTAACCTTGAATGAGAGGAATGCATCCCATTTATAGAAAATGAGAGACATTTAGGTGAGATTGCACAAAATCCTTCCATAAATGCAAATTTTGGTTGGTGAGATGCTTGGAAGCATGAAATGGGGGAGAGATATTGGGGAGATATTGAGGAAGCACCTTAATAGGAATGAGAATCCTCAATTAAGCGATATGATATTTAGGTGAGATTATGAATCTTTAATCAAATCCATAATTTAATATTCTAAAATATTCCTCAAAATCAAATTAGATTTATGAAATTATAAAAATCTCTTAAATTGAAATTAGCTAATTAATTAATAGAAATTAATTAATTATTGGAGACTTAGGGAAAATGGGGAATAAATAAAGTTTGTTTATTTATTCAATTGGGACTTAGGATAAACTATGAGTTATTCATCCAAAGGGGGAAATTAGTGAGAAATAGGTAAAATTGAAGGTGTTAATGTTGAATTGGAAGGGGTTTGATAATATGGATAAGGATTAGGGTTAATTATGAGGGTTCTAGAATAGTTTAGGAAATCACGAGGCATCAATGATCTTTGACAATGCACCCAGATAATGATGATTGGAAATGATTGAAAAGTGCCAATGAACTTTGATGGAATCGTAAGATTGAAATGGGGAAACATTGATGATCTTTGACAATGCTCCCGAAATGATAATGAGAAATAGTATTGACAGTAATGAACAACACTATTGAATTGAAATTGATAGATTGATAGCGATAACACTGATGTATCTTTGACAATGTTATCAAATGGTTGATTGAAAGGATAGGAAGCATCGATGATCTTGGACAATGCTCCTGAAATGATGACAAGATTGATTGGATTGAATTAGGGTTTGATTGATTGGTTTGAAATTGGGTTAATTAGGCATTGGTATTTTGGACAATGCCCTAGTATGGTTGGAAATAAGTCCAGACAATTCTGCAAATGATTAGGAATAGAATATGATAGGTTTGAACTAATTTAGAAAGGTTTGGAATGGTTTAGGATTTAATAGGATTAGTTTAGGAAGGTTTGGGATGGTTTAGGATCGAATAGGATCGGTTTAGGAAGGTTTTGAAATGATTTGGAAAATGATCTATTTGATAATGAAAGTAGAATTGTTAGTAAATAATTGAACAATTTTGCAATATTCAATCATTGATGAAAGACACAATGTCACCATAGAATAAAGATCATATGCATGACATAGAGGAGTAATTAGGTCACAAAACAACGTTTCGATTGTAATGTGAAAAATGTTAAAACACGTAGACCAGTAGACTCGAACCATTTATAGGTGTCTACAACTATATACATATATATGTATATATACATATATATGTATCTATACATATATATATATATATGTGTGTGTGTGTGTGTGTGTGTGTGTGTGTGTGTATACATATATATATATATATATATATATATATACACATGCACACACACACACATATACATATACATATACATATACTGTTAGGAATAACAGTCCACAACACAACTAAGAGGGGGGTAAATCAGTTGTAATCTAAATTATTAAAATTTATACTTTATAAACCAAATTTGCAAATGTAAATGATAACACAGTAATAGAAAACATCATAACACAATATTTGTTGTCAAGGAAACCCTGTTAAAGGTAAAACCCTGGTGGGAATTAACACCCACAAATAAAGTACTGAGAGTATAGTATCCCTGTTAAAAGATATTAGCCCTGTTAGGAGCTTGTTACAAAATTTCAATACACAGTCCCTATTAGGAGACAGACCCTGTTAGGAGTAAAAAAAATAGTAGGCTCACTTCTCAAAGAAGGTTAAAGCCACCCTCAAGGATTTACAATCCGAATTAAGTGTATAAGGAAAATACACATTCCAACAAACTGTCAGATAGAAACTATCTTTGCTTGGTTAGTTCCAATGATGTATCAACTCTGCTTTGTATCCAACAGTCAACAAGCTTTGCAACTTCCACTCTTCTCTTTCTTTTCTCTATCACACTTCTTCACAAGAATTCATCTTTCATATATACCATCTTACAATAATTGATTAGGTCAGCTAATTAAGCTTTCCTAATATATAATTAACTAGGTCGGCCAATTAAGGCTTTCCATCATACAAATAATTACATAGCCCCTTTCTAAGATACACATGGTATCTAAAACAAATATACAACATTTACAATTCATTACATATACTTTCAGATCTGCAATTAATGCTCACAATTAATTTCACATGCTACATGTTTGAAGTCGGCCAGGAAATAGGTCTTCTCCAGAATACACGCCACAACTAACATCATCAGTATCCAATAAAAAATCAAACTCAATCCATTACTCTATCATATGTTAGCTATCCATCAGTAATCTTGTAATTTCTAAAATATCTTCGCCAGAAAGATATACCTGAAGCACAAAGACCTGCTCTATCTAGAATCACAGTTACAGTCCAAAAAACCAGTCTTCACTAAATCAACTGTAACATCCACAATAGGTGATATAAAGTCAAGTGACCTTAGGGATAAGGTTAGGACACATCCTTCTACATAAGTCCAACTTTGATCATTCTGAATCATCTGTACAGTATTCGTACACTTCATCCAGTTAAGTAGCCAGTATGTCTTCTTCATAGAAATATATGTTGACATCAGTGACAAAAGATGAATATCAATAGCATGATCAGTAACCAAAAATGATATCATCCAAAAATATCCCCCTTTGGAATTAATGAAACATATGGGAAAATCCATATGTATCAACCAAAAAGTACTATCTCTCAATACAATCTTCTCAATATCCTCAAAACAAATCTCCCAAAAATAGTAGGGATTTTCACAAAGATTTCTTCCCCCTTTGGCAGCAATGGAAAAGGGTGCCATACTTCATCTGTAGTCTTTTGTAAGATGTATATTTTTCAAATCTTCATGTCCAATCAGCTAGGTGCAAGATCACCCAAATGTACTCCATAGTATTCTCCTGCGATCACTCCCCCTAAGGAGTAGATCCATACATCAAGTCCAGAGAATGATATAGCTCTGAGATCCACTGCATTGATGCACATCTACATTATTTAGTATTCACTGGGAGGGGACATCACCCCAATCATGCCTCTGAGATATTCAAAAGCATCTTTTGGAAAAGGTTTAGTAAATATATCTGTTATCTGTTCCTTTGTGCTAATATACTCTAGTTTAATCCCTCTATCTACTAGCTTCTCCCTTAACAAATGATACTTGATGGAAATATGTTTAGTCTTTGAATGCATTACAGGATTCTTTGACATATTCACTGTGCTAGTGTTATCACAATGGATAACCACTACTTTGAAAATTATTCTGATGTTCTTCAGCATTTGTATCATCCAAACAACTTGTGTACAGTTTATTGCAGCAACAACATACTCTGACTCATCAGTAGATTGAGAAATATAGTTCTTCTTCTTGCTCAACCAAGAAACTAGCCTCTTTCCAAGGAAAAATGCTCCACCACTTGTGTTCTTCCTATCATATACATTACCTACCCAATCAGCATGAGTAAAAGCCTGCAATGTAAAATCATTAGGTTTTTCATACCATAATCCATACTCTACTATCCCTTTCAAATATCTAAAAATTCTTTTCACAGTAGAAAAATGTGTCTCTTTAGGATCTACCTGATATCTAGCCACAATTCCAACTACATTGGTAATATCTGGTCTAGTGTGTGTCAAATATTGTATACCTCCAATCATTGATATGTACTTAGTCTTCCCAACACTTTTATTCTCATCATCTTTAGTTAGTTTGTTCCCTGTCACCATGGGTGTTCCAACAAGTTTACAATATTCCATTCCAAATTTCTTCAACATTTCCTTAAGATACTTGGTCTAAGATATAAATATGCCATTCTTACTCTGATTAATTTTCAAACCAATAGAAAATTTCATCTCACCAATCAATGACATTTCAAACACATTCTTCATTTCTTTAGCAAAATTCTTACTCATTTGATCATTTCCTCCAAAAATGATATCATCAATAAAAAATTCTATAATTAAGATTCCATCTTCATCAGTTCTTAAATACAAATTACTATCTACATTACCTTTTCTAAAACCAAGACGAAGTAGATGTTTATCCAGTCTTGCATACCATGCCCTCGATGCTTGTTTCAGTCCATTCAGTGCCTTCTTCAGTCTGGAAACCATGTTTTCATCATCTGTCAAAGGAAAACCACTAGGTTTCTCAATGTACACTTCTTCCAGATCACCATTCAAGAATGTTGATTTCACTTCCATCTGATACACTTTAAAGTCTTTATGTGCAGCATAAGAAGGAATAGTCGCACAAATTCCAATCTAGCAATAGGTGCAAAAGTTTCTTCATAGTCTATGCCTTCTTGTTTTGAGTAGCCTTTACATACCATTCTAGCCTTGTATCTTACCACTATGCCTTCCTCATCCATTTTATTTCTAAAAAACCACTTAGTGCCAATCACATTCTTGTTCTTAGGTCTTGGAGCTATGTGTGTTATTTTTGTACCTATTAAGAGAGACACAACACTTCAATAGATCATTGCATTAGTGAAAACAAGGGGTTAGCAAACATAGCAATCACCAAAATTGATCTATTGCTTCCTATCTAGGAGGAGTATGAAAAATGACATAATAGCCCTAAGATTATGCATATTCCAATGAAAAATACAACCTAAGAATGGAATATTCAAATAAAGAGTAATATAAATATGATCAAAATTATAAGAAATATGCTTAAGAAACATGCATCCTAGCTCTAAATGAAGGTTATAACAATACAAAGTAGAAAGAAGCTATGATCAAATATAAATCTATATGAAAATGAGTAGCATAAAAATTCTTTCAACTCTTTAAAATTAGGAGCATTACAACAATACAACAAAAGACTTCCAATTTCAGGGCCATTTGAGCTTAAAATCCATCCTATTTATAGGAGAAATGGAGGAAGGAGAGAAGACTCTAGAAGGGCTGCCATTAATGAGATTTTTGTTAGTAATAATTGAGAGAGGAGGGGGGTGAATCAATGGCCTCAGAAAATTTATCCTTTTTAAACTTTAATCCACCAATCAATACTTCTCAAATTATTAAGTCCAAACAAGATGCATGCCATTGAAATATTTGAAACAAATAACTGTCTGTCGGTTTACCTTGTCTGTCTTGTTTCTCCTTGATAACCAATAAGCAGTAAACTGTGTTTACCGATACTCAGTAAATATGCAGAGTATACCAGTCAATCCATAAATGCATATGCAGAATGTAAAACAGTAAAGTAATAAATCATACACATATAACACAAGGATTTTAACGTGGAAACCCTGTTAAGGGAAAAAACACTAGGACCGGTACCCCAAATTTTCACTCTTCTGAAGTGAGCCTTGTTAGGAGCCAACCCTGTTAAAGGTTACAAACATACTGTTAAGTGTGACCTTGTTAGAGGATTTTCAATACATAGGTTGTCACTAAGTATCTGGCATCTATGCTACCATCCTTGAATTAGTCTCATGACTGTCAATAGGCTTTATGCAAATCTTACTACCA
>MU225642.1:478879-496379 GCA_018584345.1 Thuja plicata
CTGTGTGATGTTTTCACCTTCTTTCATTCTGAGATCATCAAACTTTCCTCTAAGGCTTTCTGCCTTGGCTCTAAGAACATTTGCATCACCTCCATGTACAAGTTTCAACTTGTCCCACATTGTCTTTACATTTTTTCAATCTTTGACATCTTCAAATTTAGCATCAAAGAGTGAGGCTGAAAGCTCTATAACCATTCAATTATGTTCGTGCTTTACTCTCAATTGATCCACTGTCAATGGTTCTATAGGCAACACATATTCAGTTTTTAAGTATTGAGTAATATCATTGCCAATACCTAATAAGTGAAGCTTTATCCTTCTTTGCCATGAAGCAAAGTTGTCCTTGTTCAACTTGGGCACATCTTGTCTGTTCATCTTGTGATCTTTAACTTAGGTCTTGAAACCTTCCTTCTAAGCACACAAGCTCTGATACCAATTATTAGTAATAACTGAGAGGGGGGGTGAATCAGTGGCCTCAAAAAATTTATCCTTTTTAAACTTTAATCCACCAATCAACACTTCTCAAATTATTAAGTCCCAACAAGATGCATGCCATTGAAATATTTGGAACAAATAACTATCTGTCGGTTTACCTTATCTATCCTTTCTCCTTGATAACCGATAAGAAATAAATTGTGTTTACTGATACTCAGTAAATATGCAGAGTATACCAATCAATCCATAAATGCATATGCAGAATGTAAAACAGTAAAGTAATAAATCATACACATATAACACAAGGATTTTAACGTGGAAACCCTGTTAAGGGAAAAACCACTGGGACCGATACCCCAAATTTTCACTCTTCTGAAGTGAGCCCTGTTAGGAGCCAACCCTGTTAAATGTTACAAACACACTGTTAAGTATGACCTTGTTAGAGGATTTTCAATACATAGGTTGTCACTAAGTATCTGGCATCTATGCTACCATCCTTGAATCAGTCTCATGACTATCAATAGGCTTTATGCAAATCTTACTACCATCCTTGAATCAGCCTCCTTCTTAGACTGTCAATATGCTTTAGGTAGGACCAGTGCTACTATCATGACTCAAACTTCTGGTAATCTATTAGGATATACCTCAATTACAAAAGAATATTAAGTCCTACTCTGTTAAGAGACTTAATTCTTCAATGGTTAAACTAAAACAAAATGACCTGTTTCTAATGCAACTTAATTGCAGATTTTCATATCTATTTACTGAAAATATATTTCTGATCAATGTATCAATAAAATTCCTTTGTACTCAACTCTTTTTGCTCTATGATGTTGTGCTTCTCTGTCTGTCGGTCTCTACAGAATTCTTTAGCTCTCCCTCAGCTTGATTGATCAGGACTGCATGAAGTTAATCCTTCATCAGTTTCTCTTCAACATCTTCTATTAGTTCACTCCCCCGTGTATCTGATTGCTTCTCAACCACCACTTGAGAATGAATTATGCTTGTCTCTTAAATAGACATGATTTCCTTAATTCCTGATTCTTGATTCTTGATTCTTGATTCTTGATTCTTGACGTGAAAAATAATCTAGCCAATTTGATTTACGACTTTAACTTCTTGATTTATCTCATAGTTATCTTCTTGCCAACTGTGTAAATCATATTTAAATCACTTACTTAACTGTGGTCAAATAAAAAAAATCAAACAACCAGTTAAGTCTATCTTTTAGCTTTGCCAGCTAGATATTTTGTCTTTTTCTGATCTCTCTATTCTGTCGGTCAAATCTGCAGTTCGTCGTCGGTGACAACTGCCAGTTATGTCGGTGTTGCTTCAGTTAGCTTCAGGATCTCTGTTTGTCAGGCATCATTGGATCTTTCTCATCGGGCAACATTGTGTTTAGCTCATTGGGCATACTTTGATTATGCTTCATCAGGCAATACTGTCTTCTGCTTGTTGGGCATCACTGTGACTTTTATCTTTATCTTTAACGATGGTGTGCACTCCGCCGGTGTATTCTGTCACTTAGTGAATACTTGAATTTTATGCATTGCTGAAAGCATAACCTTTATTCCATTTATTAACTGAAGTCTTTAGAATTATGTATATGACCATATAGATAATATCAAGTTGACATCAATGACAATAAAAATCATTAACTGATTTAATGTCTTGCATCATCTTCAACTTAATATAGTCAACCATTTAATCAGTTACATGTCATCAAGTGTAACACTCATTAATGAGGAGTGTGGAAGAGAATGTGTAAGAGCCATTAATTCTTCATTTATGAAAGAGTTAATGAGGTATGGATGAGGGTTTAAGAAGCATGGGTGAGTTTTTAGAGTCAAGCCTCACAACTTTGACTTTGGGGGGAGGGTTGAATTCCTAATCATAGATTTAGGAATGTGACAAGCTTAAGGGTAGCTTAGGATTAGGTTTAAGGCTTAAGGCATGTGATTAAGGAGATAGAGATGGGAGATAGAGAATAAGTGGATGGGGGATTAGCTAATTAGGGTTAATTAGCTAATTAAGAAGACTTAGCATGTTAGAAGGGTTGGGATGAATTTGAACTCATGGTTGGGTAGTTGAGATTGGTTAGGTTAGAGGGAATATTAACGAAATGAATTATTATAATAACATATTCACTTAATAATATGGATTTAGTTAATCATTTAAGCCTTTTATTGCTTTGTAATAATTAATTAGGACTATAGCCAAATTGAATAAATTTAGGCTAGGGAATTGATTTTGCAAGTGATGAGGTATGATTAGGATTTCATTAATTCCCTTTAAATTAATTACCTTAGCCAGGTATTGATTTGAATTGATTTGATTGGATTGGCTAAAGTGATTAATGTAAATTAGTGATTAGATCACTTAGGAGATTAAATCTGATTCGAATGAATTATGCCATTCGATTGAAGAGTTGTTTGGGCATAATTGGGGGTATGATCACACTTAGGGAAAATAGGGTCTATGGTCAGAGCAGACCAAATCTAGATGGTTACATTTTCCCCTCTTTGAATTAGTGTGTGAGTAGTGCATTGATTCAAAGAAAGTTTTTGATGTTGACTTCAAAAAGATTGAGAATTTCACTCATGATCAAATGAAATGCCTGATGAGATCAGTCTCACACTTAATCAAACTAAACTGATAGTATTGACTTTGCACTTTCTTGTCTTACAAAGATCAATAAAAGATCTTAAAGATACCAATTTTGAACTTGGTTGTCATCCAAAATTCAGTATGAAGCTACCAGGAGCTTAGTAAGAATCTTTTAAAATGAGGAAACACAAGAAATCAAGGTTATGAGAACCAAAGATTTCTATCCAAAAGTCTTGACTTAGTCAAGAAAACTATCATGCCCCTAGTTTGTTTGATAACGAAGTCTTTTTTAATGTTTTTTCAAGCAAAAATTTGATTGATAATAGTGTGAGCATGCCCTCTTGGGAACGAAATCTAAGGAAAAGAAAGAAATCCCTTTTTTGAAATGATGTACCACTTGTAGTGATCGGGTAGGGGAATGAAAGAATATATTAGAAGAAGTGAAGAATTGAAGGTGTGTTTTGAGAAAACACACAAGTACCAAGTTAATTACATTTTTAAAAAGGTGAGTTCAATTTTGTTCCTAATAGATTAGAGATTTTAGGAAGCATGGGTATGTAAATATCTTGGATTTCAGATGAATTAAAAATAGAAAGGAGTTTGAGCTCAAATCCTTATGTTGTTGCCTTCTTAGAAAAAACAATGAATCATGTCATCTCTAAATACATCTATATGAAGACTCAAGTAGGACTGTCACTGATTTGCAAATATTGGAATATTTTATCATCATTGGGTGCTTTTTGGAACAAATACCACCTGATAGTACAACAATCACTAATACCCACTGATATTATGAAAGTATGAATACTATGTTTATTGAAATATCAGAAATAGACTTAGGCATCAAGGCATAGAAGCCAAAATAACAAAATAGTCACCTTCCTTTTATTATATCAGATTCTGCATAAGGAAAGATATTGGACCCGCAATGACCTTGAAAATTCATATCCTTGAGTACATTATGCTTCGTATACCTTAGTGAGAATCTGAGTTAGAAAATAGACAAGGAAATTGTTCCAACCTCACCGTAATTTACACATAACAAAGATCTAGATTTATGCGGCTATCTACTCATGGTGGTAGCTCTTACCATAAACATCCAAGTTAGCTGAAATTTATAGGATCATTTGGAACAATTACCATACACAGAAAACCAAGAAAACATTATGCCCCCATCCTTGCGACTCTTTGTCTTTGCATAGATGTCATGGAGTAACTTGGAAGATATAACAACTATTAATTATGAATCAAGAAAATAAAATTCATAACTACTTAGATGCCCCTAGTGAAAACATCATGGGTACATAAAAGATTTATAATCAAACCAAGATCAAACAGTATTTAGGTAGTATTGAGAAATACTATTGATTCATTTTTCACGCGCAGTATATATTCATCAATCAAAAAGTTGGAATTCAAGAAAAAATGTGTTCCATGTCTGTGTATAAATTTCTTCCTGTTTGCAATCCCATGTAGGTTTTAGGAACATCATTCATGTTAGTGAAATTTTTGTGTCAGCCTTGCTTCATGAAAGTGATAGGTGATTGCAAATATCAAGATGCCCCCAGTGTAGAACGATGTGTTCCCTAGGACAGAAATATAGACAAATCCCAAGCGAGGATAAGGTTTTCATAAGGAAAAAAAAGGCAATGTTTAGCATAGGTGTAATCATGAAGGATTAGTATAAAAAATGCATTGATAGATGGAGCACAGGACACAAGTGATTCCTGATTGCCAGGTTTTCACCACTTGGCAAAACTTTTTATTCTTTTTGCTACCAGGAAGCCTGTTTTACTAGGTTGTCATCAAGGCACTTTTCTCTTTTTTTCAATTTTTTTTCAATTTTTTCTTTTTTGAATATTTTTGTAGTATCAAGGTGCTTGTTTGCCACGTTTTCACCAAGGATACCTTTCTTCAGGACTTTTTCCACTATTTTTGGATTTCTTCACGATCAATTTTTGAATGTTTTTCATATTTTCTAAAAACTATTTACTGTACAGGCTCTATTAGCTGAATATCAAGCGTAGAACCACTTTAAATGTAGAGTATTGATAGGATCTAGAAGAACGTCTCCCTCAGGCGTATCTATTTGATAAGCTCTAGTCCCAAAAGTAGCATTGGTAACATAAGGTCCCAACCAATTAGGTTCAAATTCTCCTTTCTGTTCTCTGTTAGGCTGGTTCTTAGGATTCTCCTTTAGGATGAAATTTTTGTGGCTTGACCTTTTTATTGTACTCCTTGGACATGCGCGCTTGGTACACCTTCAAATGATTGAATGCTTGTTGTCTGCACTCATCAAGTAGGTCTAAATAATTCACCCCGTCGACACGGTATTTCTCTTCAGTAAAAAGACCTTGTAAAGATATCCGCAAAGATGGGATTTCAACCTCAATAGGTAGTACTGATTCAGTGCCATAGACTAGGGTAAATGGCATGGATCTAGTTGGTGTTCTGATGCTTGTTTTGTAGGCCCATAGTACTATATTTAGTTGTAGATGCCAGTCTCTACCAGACTTACAGTTCGGTGTAGGATTTGGAGAATATTCTTATTAGATGGCTCAGCCTATCCATTACCTTGAGGATAATAGATTGAGGAGAAACGTTGAGTGATGTGGAACTGTTCACAAAGGTCATCAATGTCTTGATTTTTAAATTGGCCCCCATTATCTGTTACAATTGATGAGGGTATCCCATATCTATAGATAATGTAGTTTAGAATGAACATAGCCACCTATTTTCCAGTGGCTTTGATTAGCAACACGGCTTCGACCCACTTTGTGAAATACTCAGTGGTCGTAATGATGAACTTGTGTCCATTTGAAGAATTGGGATATATTTTTCCAACCAAGTCAAAGGCCCATTGCTAAAATGGCCAATGTGTAATGAAAGGTATAAGTTCTCTGGCAGGAGCATGGATGAGATTTTCATGTGTCTGGCATTTATGACATGTTTTGGAAAACTGAATAGCATCTTTTTCCATGATAGGCCAGTAATAGCCTACTCTGAGTAGTTTTTTTTGCTACTGAAAATCCATTTGAACATGATCCACATACACCTTCGTGGAATTCTTTTAATGTGCAATCAAACTCTTCGAGTTATAAACATCTAAGGAGTGTACCATCAAGACCTCATTGATATAATTTATTCGTTATGAGGACATAATGCGATGCTATCCTAATCAAGGCTCTTTTCTCATTTCTAGATAGATTATTGGGAATAGTTTGGTCAGTGAGGTAAGAAATGATATTAGCATACCAAGATTGGTATGGGGTGTTCAAAGCACATATTACTTGGTATCTAGGAGTATCAAAGGTAGGATAGGATAGTTCTTCCACCAAGAAGTCATAGCGGAATTGATGTTCCTCCAGTTGTAACATGGATGCCAAGGTAGCCATAGCATCTAAAGATTTGTTCTCTATTTTGGGAATCTGCTGGAATGTGATGAAGACAAAGTACTTCTTTAATTCATCAACCAGTTGCTTGTAGGGTTTCAAATTCTCATCTTTCATCTGATAATCTCCATTGAATTGATTGATAATGAGCTGGGAGTCACCATACACATGTAACTCTACAATATTCCACTCCATAGCAAGCTTAAGACCATTTACCAATGCCTCATATTTAGAAATGTTGTTTGTGCATGGAAACATCAATTTGTAAGACTTGGGTATCTTGTAGACTTGAGGATTTATGAACAGAACTCCTGCTCCAGAGCCTTGTTGCATGAAAGAACCATCAAAGGACATCTTCCATGGATACTCAATTAAATGCATAATGGTCTCATCAGGGAATTCAATCCTTAAAGGTTCATCATCTTGAAGTGGTGAATCAGCTAGTTGATCTGTGAGGACTTGTCCTTTAATAGCCCTCCTATCTACATACTCAATGTCAAATTCACTTAGAATAAGGACCCATTTCACCAGACATCCTATTAATGCTATTTTTCTAAGGAGGTACTTCAGAGGATAGATCTTATCAATGAGCCTTACTATATGTGAGAGCATGTAGTGTCTCAATTTCTGTGATGCGAAGATGACTGCTAAGCATGCTTTTCCAATAACGTTGTAATTGAGCTCATAGGAGATTAGCATTCTACTGATGTAGTAGATAGCTCTTTCTTTCTTTGTTTCATCCTCTTGTGCTAATAATACTCCTAATGATGTAGCTGTAGCTGAAATATATAGGATTAATCACTTTCCATGAATAGGCACCATAAGAATAGGAGGAGTAGCTAGGTACCCTTTTAATTCTCTAAAGTTGGCTTTACAGTGCTCATCCCATTTGAAGGTGACCCCTTTATGTAGTAATTTGGTAAAGGGTTGTGCTTGGTTAGCAAGTTGTGACATGAACCTCCTGATTGATTGAAGTCTCCCTTGCAATGTCCTCATTTGACTGATAATGCATGGAGGAGTCATCTCTAGAATAGCTTTGACCTTTGCAGGATCTACCTCAATTCCCTTTGTTGAGACTATAAACCCTAAGAGCTTTCCTGATTGGACCCCAAAGGCACACTTCTTTGAATTGAGCCTGAGTTGAAATTGCTCCATACAATCCAATATCTTCCTCAAGTTAGCAATGTGAGTGCTCCTTTCCTTTGATTTGCCTAAGGTGTCATCCACGTAATCCTCCATGTTTTTATGCATCATATCATGGAATATAGTATTCATTTCTCTTTGATATGTGGCACCGACATTCTTTAACCCAAATGACATGATGTTCTAGCAAAAGGTGCCCCATGCGCATGTAAATGTAGTTTTATCTTGATCCTCAAGGGAAATTTTTATCTGATTGTAGCCTAAGAAGCCATCCATTAATGAATACATTTGATAGCCTACTGTGAGGTCTATGATCATATCGATGTTAGGTAGGGGGAAGTCATCCTTAGGAAATTCCTTGTTTAAGTCTCTAAAGTTAGTACATATCCTGATAGATTTGGCATATTTAGACACTAGGACCATATTGGAGATCCATCCTGTGTAAGCAATGACTCTGATGAATCCAGCTTTCAACAATTTCTCTAGCTCTTCTTTTACTAGAAATGCAACACAAGGATGCATTTTTCTAAGTTTTTGTTTCACGGGTTTGATCCTGAGAGATATAGACAAGTGATGCATTATCAATTTAGGATCCAGTACATGCATATCTGTATAAGACCATGAAAATTTGATCTTCTTCTCTTTTAGGAACTCAGTGAATTGTGTCTTTTCCTCTTTTGACAAAGATTGTGTTAGGTGTACTATTTGAGGAACTTCAATTGTGCCCAAATTAATTGGCTGTGTTGGTTCTATCAGAACTGAAGACCTTCTTGAAAGTGCTCGGGGAGGATATTAAGAATCTCATCCTTTGGCACCTCTAAGAGGTTTTCACCATCAGATACATCTTTTGTTTTTATTATTTTAGTATCTGACACTGTCACAATGTGGTTTTCACCGTCAATTCCATTTTTATTTTTATTTTTCAATTTTTGACTGAGAAACTTGATATCCTCCTATGACATGTTCACGCTCCTTGCATTGGTGGAACAAGGATAGGGTTCACAAGCGTTTAGATAACAAGACAAGGTGTACTCATTGGGAAAGTCAAGGATAGGAGTAGGATCTATACTAGTCCAATCAATTAGGTCTGGGTTTATCAAAGACAAGGAATCAAACTCTAGGAAGGACAACATCATGTTAGCATAATGACTATTAACTAACATGACATGTCCTGTTAAGTTAAATTATTCAATGTTTAGATCAATAAGAGCTAGATCATCATCAAAAGGGTCATTGTTAGTCATATACAGACAAAACTCTAGTGACTCATTAGTAGAACTTTCATCATCATCTCTTCATAGAATGAGGCTTCTTGCTTGTCACCTCTAAAATTCTTCTAGACTTATGAGAACACCAGTCTCTCCATCAATGATTGGGGGAAGGCACTCTTCCTCTGCTTCAATAATATTAGCATTGTTGGGAGTAGTGTTAGAATGTTCACGAGGTGCTGAGGGAGATGAAAACATGTGAATTGTGTCTATTTCAATGTCTTCTGTGGTGATAGATAGCTCATCCCATTCATAATCATGAGAGTCAGTGATTTCATCATCAGATATGTTTAAGTATTCAACAATAGTTATCTGGTGTACTTGGTTAGCTATCTATGGATCAAAGTGTGGTAAATCAAGGATATGTGAAACTATGACCAACAAACCCAAGTTAGGATGTAACTCCTATTGTTGAGGTGTGTCTTCAGTGACTGTTTCTATCAATGGTATCTCTGGATCAACTGTTGTTATGTCTTCTACCTCTTGAATAGGAGGTTGTGTTAACAAAGGGGTGTGAAGATCTTGTGGTACCTAAAAGCTTGGTACATAGCACTCTCCCTTATAGTTGGAATTATTTGTGCCAACATGTAATAATATTTCATAGGACCATGGCTCTAGTTCTATCTCTTCTATTTCATCACTCCCTTTGTCAGAGACTGGACTATCTTTTGAAGCAGGTTTGTCAGATTCAATATTAAAACCTAGTCTTGTTTTTTCTATGGTATTCCTAAACTCCATTTGTATAGGTTCAATAAGTGCTCTTCCTATGTCGCTTAGAGGTCCTTTTCCTTTGTATCCCATTTTCTTGAGGAGATTGCATCATTTGCCATACTGCTCTGGGGATATTTCTACATGTTTGACCTCAACTTCCTTTGGTTCTCCTTTGTAAAGCTAGTCCAAGATTGCATGTTCTTCTATATTATCTAAAGAAGATGTGGATGCCTTAACCATGCTAGTTGCTTTGTGAATTTTTGGCTCTTTAGATGTAGTAGGTGTGAATGACAAGGAAAGTCTTCCATAGGATCTTGGTGACACTGGAAGTTCTATTAATGATAGAGTCATGTCTAGCTTGTATTCTCCCATACCTTTTTCTTCAAGCTTCAAGGTTTTTCCAAAGATTTTCATCACCATGTCTTTGGTAGTCTCAGGAGCAATCTCATCCATAGCTTCCTTGTTATGTGGAATCATACTATCTACCTTGATATTGTTGCAAGTATAATTAGCATCCTCAAGAATTGTCACTTCCACCCCATTATGTGGCAACTTGATACACTGGTGGTAAGTAGACGTCACAGCTTGCATTTCCTGAATCCATGGTCATCCCAATAGAATGTTGTAGGCCAGGGGTAGATCCAGAACTTGACATACGACATTTCTTTAAATTGGTATGAATCTGATGGGTAGAAAAATAAGACCTTTAGAGGATCTTTCTTCCTCATCATAAGCTTTGATAGTTATTTTTCTTCTAGATTCAATGGTCTATTCTGAGAGACCCAGTTTCTTGATTAGATTAAGTGTACAAATATTCAATCCTGCACCTCCATCTATCAATATGCATCTAACACAGGATTTATGAATGAGGAATTCAATATGGAGGGGCTGATTATGTGGATAGGTCAATGATTTATCATCCTCTTCAGAAAAGGAGAGGTAATGTGGCACTGAGATGTGATTGACCATCGCTTTGAATTTGTCTATATCAAGGTCCTTTGGTACATTTTCGGCATGTAGGGCTTGTTCCAGGATTTCCCTATGCACTGTGGATATTTTAAGCAACTCAAAAATGGAAATTTTGGTAGAGGTTCATTGTAATTGGTCCACCAAGTCATACTTTGCTACCAGAATAGTAACCATGTGTTTTGTTGCTATATTGGGGATATTAACAATAGGAACCTTGGACTTTGATGTTGGTTTTGAGGTGGAATTGGGTCCTTTGATCGTGACTTGTGCTTGGGTCTGAGTCACCGCATTCGATTGGAAAGAAACACCTTTGATTGTGACCACATTAATTGATTCAATTTTAATGTCTAGCATGTTGATCACGTTATCATTATTGGAATAGGTGTAGTTTACTTCATTACCTTTTCCTTAGATATTTCCCCTTTGTCGTAATTAGGGAATGGTTTGTTAAATGTTGTATGATCTTTGTTAGTGGTGTTTCCTTCCACTTTGATCTTGCCTCCTTCAATAAGGTCTTGGATAACATGTTTGAGTTTAAGACAATTGTTAGTCTTGTGCCCTTTGTTTTTGTGAAAGACATAGTAAGAGTTGTCATCCCACCATTTTGGTTTGAATTCCGGCTCCCATGGCTTGGAATCTAGAATTGTGAGAACTTTTTTTTCTAATAGTGTCTTAAACACAGTTTCAAGAGGCTCTCCCAAAGGAGTAAATGTTCTATGAGGTTTGGAAGTCCATGGCTGACCCTTGCTATTATCATTGTTTTCTTTGGGTATGGAGGTCGTTACCTTGGCATCTTTTCTTGCTTGCATGCTGTTAGTTAGATTGAATATCTCAGGTTTAGGGCCAACATTGGATGCATCTACCACGCCATTGTTGACAACATTTTTGTTTTGTTTCCACCATTTAGTCTTGGAGTTGGAGTTGTTAGGTTTGTTTTCACATTAAAGAGTGATCTCCCCCTTTTTTGCCATAACCTCTTCGATACAAATAGCATTCTTGATCATCCTATCAAAGCTAGGGGATTATTGCATTTGTAATGCGTAGTTCAACTTAGGTACCAAGTTATTGACAAAGATTTCCATTTTCTGGGATTTGGGAATAGCCCGTGAATACCATGCAAATATTTTTCTCCATCTTTGTAGAAAGTGGGTAAAGGATTTTCTAGTCTTTTTTTTGGTGTTGCATAGATCCATAATAGTCACATTATGATGTATATTATAGGAGTAATGTTGGATAAACTGTTGAATTAACTCCTCAAAAATTTTGACCTTGGGTGTAAGTTTTGAGAACCATTCCATGGCATTGCCTCCTAGATTTCCAAGAAAAATCTGCATGAGGTATGTAGGTTCATGCATGTACTCTATGCTAAGAGAACAAAAATCTCTAACATGGTCATGTGGATCGGTCTCTCTCGTATATTTGTATTTTGGCCTTGCTACATTGGGATGGAATGGAACCATAGTGATACTCTTGTTGAAAGGAAATGGACAAATGGAGTCCACCGAGTATTCTATTTTGGGTTTAGCCTTCTCTTTCTTGAGAGTTGTAAGCTCTATTTGCATTAAGGTAAGTTGTTTGGCGAGGATAGATATAGGAGTTGGCATCTCCTTTTCCTTTAGTTTTTCCACATCATAATCCTTGGGTAATTTTACGCTAGTGGATGTTAAATGGAGAAATTATTTCTCTTTATCTTCGTCAATCATCTTTTCCATTATCTTGTAGAATCTCTTTCTCTATTTTAGTTTATCATATTCTTCTTTAGTGTTGTCTTCCTCACTGCCTAATTCAAATAGAGGACATTCAAATGTGGGTTCTTCTTTTTCATCGATATCTTCATGCTTTTGGTTTTTTCTATTTTCATATTCTTCAAAATCCTCACTCTATCCATGAGTGGACCTATCCATTTCTAGAGAGTCTAGATTGAGTAGGGAACTGTGAGATGTTTCTCCTTGAAAGTGCAATGATTTAGGAGGCACTTTAGATCCTTTAGACATGTACTTGTTGTATCTTGTGTTAACCATGTGGTTGTTTCTTAACTTTGTCAAAGTTTCCCGATAGTGTCAAGTAGGGTCTCAAATTGTTCAAGTGAGTGTGTCTAGGTAGAAGTGTCATTTGTGTTTTGGTGGAAGTAAATGATTCCAGCGTCAAAGGGTTAGAATGCCCTGATAGTGAGTTGGGAATCAAGTTGTTGTAAAAATTGGGTAGACCACACATATTGAGACAAATTGTAAGAGTCTGATAGGACATGCAAGGTAGATGTCTGAAATTTTTTTTGATACAGCCACAGTGAGACCAGAAAAAGCAATAAGGATAGACTAAAGAGCCAAAAGGGGATCCAAAATAAACTATCTTCCTCTGAGAGGCAACGATGCAAGTTCCTACTATCAAATTTTGTCAGTTTTGTCTTGGAAGTGTGTGAAGTTTGAAGATCGCATTTTGAGATTTTTCAGTGAGTGAAAAACACATGTAGACCAAGGTTTGAATTTTGTTGCTTATTTGAAGGTGTTATTTTTTTAATGATTTTCAGTTACATCAAGCATTGTTGCATAGTTTAGAAGGTGAACAAACACATCTTTATGCCCTATTTTTCTAGGTAGAGGATGAAAATCCTTGCTTGTTGACTTTGGTACACACTCAAATGCTAATTAGAATATAGTCATCACCAAGCACGCAATGGCTCCAGTCATGATCCTGTATTAGCCGACTCCAAACGCAAGTGAGGGAACAATATGAGGAGTGTCTTGGGGCAATTAATTTTTTCCTTACACAAGGATTATCACCCTTTCAAGGGTGAATCAGGAATTCTTTCAGTTTAAGTGTTGTCTATTTTTGGGCAATCCATTGGAAACTGTCTCCCATAGAACTGCACAAGGAAAAATAGAGGCGTATAGCCCTATGAGTACTCAAATATGTGTAGTCTCGCAAGAAAGATTCAAGCGGCTCCACTCTACACATACCCAAGCATGTTCAAGGAATGATGTCAAAATTCCATGAACAAAACTGATTCCATCTTCCGAGGCTTTGGCCTATGACGAAGAAATTATTTATAGTGAGTTGGAAGGGTTGGCATAAAACCTATCCTCGCTTGGGTCATTCTTGAAAGATTTTTTCCTCAACCGACAGGCCCTCTATTGTTAAATAAGTGTACAAAGGATTGGCGAGTGTAGGACATCTAGATTTATATTCTTCCAAAGAAGAAGAGCACACTCTCCTAATCTATGCCATTTTCTCCCAAAATAGAGTCAATCAAATAGTTCATTCCTTCGAGCAATGTTGTGCTTGATTTAAGATGTTCCTACTTTAGGGAAAATAGAATGCTTGAAAGTAAATTTGTGTTGTTCAATTGACCATAGTTTTTAGTGCTTTGCTTGTCTAATTACTGATCCAAATTGAATTAAATGATTGAAATTGTTCATTGAGACACAAAATTTTAATGCTTTGATTGTTCAGTTACTGATCCAAATTGAATTAAACAATTGAACTTGTTCATCGAGCCACAAAATTTTAATTCTTTGATTGTTTAGTTACTGATCCAAAAGAAATTTATTTTTGTTGCCTTGTTCAATTCTCTCCAAATTCTTTTCAACTCATAAACTGATTTGTGAGTTTTTGATTTTCCTTAAAAGGAAAAGAACATATTCCTTTAGTCAGTTTAGTAGAAGATTAGAAAATGTCATTAGTTTTGAAAGTGTAAAAATAATAATAGAAGTTAAGATAAGGGATCAGCAATCTATAAAGCCACAAGTTAGTATCTTTTTATTTTTCACTCTTTTAGCTCTGACAACAATCTGTAAACATAAGTTAAACTGCTAAAAATAGGATCAAAATCATGAAAATAACCACGTTAGCAAGTTAGAAATCAAATTTGTCAATGTCAGAACTCTGTATTTCTGCCCCCTAAACGACAAATGATATTTCAGAGACCCAAAATGATACAACCCGACATTGATAAAAGATTGACCCCAAATGATAATAATCACCCAGGACGATATTCCTTTTATGCAAAATGATAACATGTACCAAAAACAAAAAATAAGCTACCAGAAATGATTTTAAGGCAAAATTTTACCTTCTAAAAATGCAACGACAGACGATATTAAAACTCCCAGAAATGATAAAAGATTTACTGAAAATGATAAGTTGCTCCCAGAAATGATAAAAGAATGACCAGAAATGATAAGTTACTCTCGGAAAAGCTAAACTGCCTGCAAATTTTGAAAATGTCAAGGGCAGAGAGAAAAATTTTGTGAAATTTTGAGCAATCTTGCCCCATGGTGGGCGCTAGAGATGTGTGTGTGATTTTTGTACCTGTTAAGAGAGACACAACACTTCAATAGATCATTGCATTAGTGAAAACAAGGGGTTAACAAACATAGCAATCACCAAAATTGATCTATTTCTTCCTATCTAGGAGTATGAAAAATGACATAATAGCCCTCAGATTATGCATATTCTAATGATAAATACAACCTAAGAATGGAAGATTCAAATAAAGAGTAATCTAAATATGATCAAAATCATAAGAAATATGCTTAATAAATATGCATCCTAGCTCTAAATGAAGGTTATAACAATACAAATTAGAAAGAAGCTATGATGCAATATAAATCTATATGAAAATGAGGTAGCATAACAATGATTTCAACTCTTCAAAATTAGGAGCATTACAATAATATAATAAAAGACTTCCAATTTCAGGGTCATTTGAGCTCAAAATCCATCCTATTTATAGGAGAAATGGAGGAAGGGGAGAAGACTCTAGAAGGGATGTCATTAATGAGAGTGTAAGACTCATTAATGAGGAGTTTGGAAGAGAATGTGTAAGAGCCATTAATGCTTCATTTATGAAAGCATTAATGAGGTATGGGTGAGGGTTTAAGAAGCATGGGTGAGGTTTTAGAGTCAAGCCTAACAACTTTGACTTTAGGGGGAGGGTTGAATTCCTAATCATAGATTTAGGAATGTGACAAGCTTAAGGGTAGCTTAGGATTAGGTTTAAGGCTTAAGGCATGTGATTAAGGAGATAGAGATGGGAGGAGAGAGAACGAGTGGAGGGGGGATTAGCTAATTAGGGTTAATTAGCTAATTAAGAAAACTTAGCATGCGAGAAGGGGTTGGGATGAGTTTGAACTCATGGTTGGGTAGTTGAGATTGGTTAGGTTAGAGGGAATATTAATGAAATGAATTGTTGTAATAACATATTCATTTAATAATATGGATTTAATTAATCATTTAAGCCTTTGATTACTTTGTAATAATTAAGTAGGACTATATCCAAATTGAATCAATTTAGGCTAGGGGATTGATTTTGCAAGTGATGAGGTATGATTAGGATTTCATTAATTCTCTTTAAATTAATTACCTTAGCTAGGTATTGATTTGAATTGATTGAATTGATTTGATTGGATTGGCTAAAGTGATTAATGTAAATTAGTGATTAGATCACTTAGGAGATTAAATCTGATTCAAATGAATTATGCCAGCCGATTGAAGAGTTGTCTAGGCATAGTTGGGGGTATGATCACACTTAGGTCAAATAGGGTCTATGGTCAGAGCAAACCAAATCTAGATGGTTACAAGAACCAATTCCCAAGTATTGTTCTTCTTTATCTGTTCTAGTTCTTCTTCCATGGCTTTAGTCCAAGATTCATCTTTACATGCTTCATTAGTAGTCTTTGGTTCAACTAGAGAAATCAAATAGATCTCATCTCTAACTTTAGATCTAGTCATCATGCCTTTGCTTGCATCACCAATAATTTGGTATTCAGGGTAGTTTTTCTTTACATACCTTGGTGTCTTTGATGTCTTAGTGGCTTCTGCATGTTCTTCTTCTTCAATCTCATTCTTGATAATCAAGTGTCCTTCAGGTTCAGTAGCAACTTCTCTTGATTTTGTTATTTGACCACAATCATACATTCTTTCCTGAATTTGAAATTTCTCATCTATCCTCACATTGGCGCTTTCAATTAGTTTCCTCAGTCTCAGATTGAAACATTTATATGCTTTACTCTTAGTGGACTAACCAAGAAAGATTCCTTCATCACTTCTAGCATCAAAATTGCCTATTTCATCATCTCTTTTGATATAACATTTACTACCAAATATTCTGAAATATTTCACAATAGGTGCATGATCAAACCATAATTCATAAAGAGTTTTATTTGTACCTTCTCTGGTCTGAATTTTGTTTAATGTGTACACAGTAGTCCTAACTACTTCTCTCCATTGAACATGTGATACATTTCCTTCCATCAAAATAGTCCTTACAACATCTAATATGGTTATGTTTCTTTGCTATGCTATCCCATTCTGTTGTGGAGTTTGGAGCTAAAGTCTATCTAGGCATTCCATTTTCTTCATAGTATGTGTTAAACAGTTCTGATGTAAACTCTCCTCCTCTGCCTAATCTCAAACATTTCATCTTTAAACCAGATTCATTCTCAACTTTTGCTTTGAAAAAATGAACTTGTCAAATGCTTCAGATTTCTCTCTCAAATATGTAACCCACATCATTCTAGAAAATTCATCAACAAAAATTATAAAATACCTTTCACCATAGTATGATCTTGTTCTTGTAGGACCACATATATCTGTGTGCACTAGATCCAACTTCCTTTTTGCTGAATAAGATTTTCTCTTGAAAGTGCTTCGAGTCTGTTTCCCCATAACACATTCTCTACACATAGTGTTAGATGGCTTTACAATTTTAGGTAGATCTCTAACTGCCTTGGTCATACTTGCCTTCACAATGTTATCGAAATTAACATGAAAAAATATTTTGTGCCATAACCATTTGTCATCAACCTTTGCAACAAAACAAGAAGCTTCAAATGTGTTCAATTCAAATACATTACCTCTAGATTTAGTACCAGATGCTAACAAGTCTCCTATTTTTCTCTTGATAGTACATTTTCCATTTATGAAGTTCAGTTGATAACCCTTGTCCACTAGCTATCCAACACTCAACAAATTGTG
>MU225642.1:501379-506526 GCA_018584345.1 Thuja plicata
GTGGCTTTCCCAACAGAGGACAACCACTTCCCTTTCCAAGATTTTTTTCTCTACTTGAGTTTGGAGATTATGTTGTCCCAAAGATTTGTAGATCTATTCCCCTTATCCAAGGGGATTCCTAGGTATTTACTTGGAAATTATCCTCTTCTAAAGCATAGGATCCTATAGATTTTCTTCTCAGTATTGGGGTTAGTGTTAAAGAAGAAAATTTCAGATTTAGAGTTATCTAATTTCCCAACTTGATGCCTTATTATATGCATCCAGTATGGATTTAAATGTTTCAGGTTCCTCTCTACTATAATTACCATATAAAATTGGCATCCACAAATTGATGATGGGTTGTGGGGTCCATGCTATTTGTAATCTTTATTCCTTGCATTTGGCCTTCTTCCTTAGTTTTAGAAATAGTTCTTCCTAACGCTTATTCCATGATAATAAAAAATAAAGGAGATATAGGGCCTCCTTCTCTTAAACCCCCTTGAGATGATGAAAATCCTTCCTAGGTTCCATTGATCAAGACTGAAAGCTTAGGGATAGAGATACATTCATATATTAGGTTAATCCATTATTTTGAAAATCCAAAACCTTCAAACACCTTGCATAAGAAGTTCCAATCAACTTTGTCACAGGCTTTATTTATATCTAGTTTGATTAACATACTAGGCTTTTTGTTTTGGTGAATGGAGTGTATACCCTCTCGGACAATTATTACTCTGTCATTAATAGATCTTCTAGGAACAAATCCTATTTTTTCCTCACTACTGATGTTAGGTAGGACTTTCTGAATTATGTTGGCCATTATCTTTGTAAGTATTTTGTAGATTGTATTGCATAATGAGATAGTTCTATGGTCCTCAAAACTATCCACCTTTTCTTTCTTTGGTGTAAGTGTAAGAAAAGTATTATTAATTTCTTTCAATAGGCTACTTGAATTTCTAACCCCTTATAATGCATCCACCACTTCATCACCCAAAAAATTCCAAAATTTATGAAAAAATAAGACCAAGAAACCATGCGGTCCCAAGGCCTTATCTGGTTGCATTTTTTTACTGCTTGTTCTATTTCGACCTTAGAAAAATTAGCTGTGAACATCTTATTTTTCTCTTATGATATAATTCTTGGGATGATACTAAGTATTCCCTTTTGGTGAATTAGATTAGATCCCTCTCAGTTATTAAGGATCTTTTTATAGTGAATAACTTCTATTTCTGCAATAATCTATGGGTATTCAATGAAGGATCCACTAGATTCCTTAATCTTAGTAATTCTATTTAGGTTACTATGGAGTTTGGTGCTATTGTGAAAACAAATTGTGTTTCTATCCCCAACTTCTAGCCAAGTCTCTCTGAACTTTTGATGCCAAAAAATATCTTATTTTTCTAGTATTTACTCATAGTCTATTTTTATATGCTTCTCCCTGATATACAAGTCTTCATTCATGCCCTTATCAATGACAAATTTTTTGAGGTTTTCTAGTTCTGCCTCAAGTTTAATTTCTGCATCAAAGATATTACCAAATTTACTTTTGTTCCAGGATAGGAGTATATTGTTAATAGTCTTAATTATAGTTACCAGACAAAAGAGATTAGATCCTTTGACCTTAATATCATTCCACCATTGTTCTATTAGTTTTAATATATTCTCATATTTAAGCCACATATGCCCAAATTTGAAGGGACATATTTTAGGTTGAGTATCTTTGGTGATGTTTAATTAGACATGATAATATTCAAAGCCCGAGTATGGTAAGATCTCTGCCAAAAGATTGTATGGGAAATATGCCCAATTTCCTTGAAATAGAAACCTGTCAAGTTTTTCTACAATGTTGCTGAAACCTTGTCTTTTGTTGTTGAAAGTGAATTTATCTTGATCTATCTTAATTTCCATTAATTGGGTTTTACTAACCCGTGCTCTAAAATCAGTTGTAGCCACATAAATTTTTGTAGATCCACCACACTTATCCTTAGGGTATAAGATGACATTGAAATCTCCACTAATTACATATAATTGATCTAGTATAGTTTCAAGGAATTATTCTATTTCTCTCCAAACCACCCTCTTTTTTTGTATTCTAAATGGTTTCATATATGTTAATCACTATGAATTGAAGGTTGGTTTTGATACTTCTTATCCTGCCACTTATCTAGTTCCTACAATAGCTACCTAAAGAAAATGAGACCCATCTAGGATCCCATGCTTCTGCTAGCCCACCAAAAACTCCTTCAGCCAGGATACCCATTAACTCCCAGATTCCCAATTTTTTCCTCAATGTGTCTATTTCTTCTTTATTTAGCTTAGTCTCTTGAATTAATAGAATTTTAGGTTTTAGAGGAGATATGCAGTGTTTCAAAATTCACTACTTGTTAGGGGAGTTAAGGCCCATAACATTCGAATTCATGAGTTTCACGGGTCTGTGAGAAGGCTCTTCCCCTTTCCTGCATTAAGAAGTATTGTGATCTTAGGTTGATTTCCTTCCAAGCCATTCTTTCTCTTAGCTCAGAGAGGGATTTTCTGCCCCTCTTCTTTGTGTCCTTGGTACAATCTGGCGTATCCTTCTAAAAATATGTAAATGCAATCCCCAATGTAGGATCTGCTCCATCTGTCTCTTTGCTACCTAGTTCCACCATTTCCTAATCCATCATCTCTTGTGATATTTTAGCCTCCTCTAGTTCTATTATCCTAGTTATGAGTTGTTCCTTTTCCTTATTTATGACTTCCATATCAATAATGTTTGCTATACTATTTTTTATAATCTCCTCTAAGAATATATTACAGAGTCTATCCACTTGGTTTCTTCCTTCTCTTACTGAAGTTCACATATCATTCTCCTTTATTGTATTTTCTTGTATGATTTCAATCAACTTGTTCATCACAGGTGAGATTTATTTTCATAGGTTTCCTGCGGAGACATCTTAGGGAATCCTTTCAACATGTTCCTCAATTGATTCCCCTTTATCTAATTCTAGGCTTTTCTCATATATAGAGGTATTAATTAGATTGATCCTTCTTTCTTCCTCATATTTCTTATCAACCGATGCCAAAATATCCCTCTAGCCTTGATATTCTTCCCTCTCTAAGTTGGGTTGAGGTGAATTTTTATTTTTCTCAGAGTAGTTCCCTTTAGTGCATTCCTCTATGCTAGTTATGTCTTTTAGAAGAGATGATGCCATACTCGGGGACCGGCCCTATTTGTATTTGTTCTCATGTTGATCCTCAATAACAAATGCCCCTAGATTCTCATTTAATTTTATGTTGACCTATAGTTGTGAGATAGGGGTTCTAAGCTTAGGGAGAGTGGATGTCTTGATATTTTTCTTACCGAGCTGAGGATTGTTACAAAATAATGGTTTGATTGTATATGATGCCTCTTTTTTTATTTAAATGAATATTTTTGAGGGTTTTAATATTAATGTCCATTTTGAATACAATTATAATATCAGAGTATGCTAAAAAATCATCCTCCACCCTTTCAAATTTACCCAATCTATTACCTATATCCTTTAATATGATGCTATGCATTAATTCTATAGGTAAGTTGGTTAGTTTAATCCATCTAGTAATTTCAAGCTTCCCAATTTTGCAAGGATCAAAATTAGGAGACCAATCCAAAAACTAGAAATTATTGCCTCTAACATCTGAGCATTTCTTGGCTAAAAATTAATTTCTAAGGGATAAATCTAAACCATCAATAAATAAAAAATATTCAAACAAGATAGTTATAACTACCTAGCCTCTATAAACATCTTAAAACCAATATGTAACTTCCTCTATAAGGGGAATACATTCCATGCCATCAAGAAAATAGATCATGAATTTTACAATACCGATGCATTCCATCTGTATATTTATTATTCATGTTGATCGTTATCCTTTCTTCCTTCTCTCTGAAATGAGGGATTGGCAGATTTTGCCGAGGGCATGGTGGATTTTTAGGGCCCTTATTAGGTAGAGTTACATATTGGTTCTGTTGCCTTCAGTAAGTAGTAGAAACCCTAAAATTGTTGTTAAATCCCATGTGATGGGGATCTCATAAATCCTTCCTCCGTTTAGGGTTTCAAAGAGATGCATCAACTTTAAGGTAAGTTTTAGAGAACCCTCCACTATGTTATATAGTAGATGGAACCAATTGCTACTAGAATTAGTGCTTTTGAGCTTAACCTAGGGTTACCTATGGCAGAAAGAGGTTGAGGATTTCTCCTACCCAAAGAGATTTGTTTGGCTCCTAAAGAAAAGGTAGGGATTTTTTATGCTAATGGAATTGTCCAAATTTTGGGTGCCCTATCCTAGGTGGTGGTACCCTAAATTTTGAGAATTTAGAAGTCCTAATATATTATCAGGAAGCAAGTTTCTCCATACTAAAAAAATCAAAGGAAGGAAGCTTTATAACACAAATAAATAGAACTAACTAATTGAAGCCTTGAAAAAATGTTGGAATTCAACCTTCTCCAATGATGATGCCGATAGAGGCTGAAGATGGTCAAAATTTAAAATTCTAAAACCAACCCAGTTTGGGAAATCTAATTTCCTATCTCCATCAGAAATATTAGCTTTCCAAAAGGTGTTTTGGATTTTTGACCAAATCCAAATCCAAAAGTTACGTAGTTATTTTTTAGTTAGTTTATTGTTTTTTCAAAATAATTTGTAATAAGGGTTGTGTATTTTCACCCTAAAGAGGTGTGAAAGCCACTCAAACACACATATATACATAATGTAAAATGTAAAAGGAAAATATAATACAATAACTAAGTGGGGGGGGGGTGAATCAGTGGCCTCAAAAATTTATCCTTTTACACTTCAATCCACCAATTAATACACCTCAGATTATTAAGTCCCTAAAAGATGTATGCCTTTGAAATACTTGAAACAAATGACTGTCTGTCAGTTTACCTTGTCTGTCCTTCTTCTCCTTAATAACCGATAAGCAGTACAACTTATTTACCGATACTCAGTAAATATGCAGAGTATACTAGTCAATCCATAAATGCATATGTGAAATGTAAAATACTAAAGTAATAAACCGTACACACATAACACAAGGATTTTAACGTGGAAACCCTGTTAAGGGAAAAACCACTGGGACCGGTACCCCAAATTTTCACTCTTCTGAAGTGAGCCCTATTAGGAGCCAACCCTATTAAAGGTTACAA
>MU225642.1:506642-545722 GCA_018584345.1 Thuja plicata
CTAATCTTACTACCATCCTTGAATCAACCTCCTTCTTAGACTATCAATAGGCTTTAGGTAAGACTGATGCTACTATCATGAGTCAACCTTCTGGTAATCTGTTAGGATATACCTCAATTACAAAAGATTGTTAAGTCCTGCTCTGTTAAGAGACTTAATGCTTCAATGGTTGAACTGAAACACAATGACCTATTTCTAATGCAACTTGAATTGCAGATATTTAGATCTATTTATGTATATTACCTTTCTGATCAATGTATCAATTCAATTCCTTTGTACTTAACTCTTTATACTCTGTGATGTTGTGCTTTACTATGTGTCGGTGTCTGCAGAATTCTTTAGCTCTCCCTTAGCTTGATTGATCAGGACTATATGAAGTTTAACCTTCATCAGTTTCTCTTCAGCATCTTCTATCAATTCACTCCCCTGTGTATCTGATTGCATATGGAAAATAATTATGATTGTCTCTTATATAGACATGATATTCCTTAATTCTTGGTTCTTGATTCCTGATTCTTGGCGTGAAAAACAATCCAGCCAAATTGATTTATGACTTTAACTCCTGATTTATCTCATAGTTATCTTCTTGCCAGCTGTATAAATCATCTTTAAATCACTTACTTAACTGTGGTCAAATAAAAAAAATAAAACAACCAGTTGAGTCTATCTTTAAGCTCTGCCAGCTAGATATTTTGTCATTTTTTGATCTCTCTATTTTGTCAGTCAATTCTGCAGTTTGTCACCGGTGACAACTGCCAGTTCTGTCAGTGTATCTTCAGTTAGCTTCGGGCTCTCCGTCCGTCAGGCATCATTGGATCTTGCTCATCGGGCAACATTGTTTTTAGCTCGTCGGACATCCTATGATTCTGCTTTGTCAAACAACACTGTCTTCTACTCGTCGGGCATCACTGTGACTTTATCTTTGTCTTTACCGATGGTGTACACTCCACCGGTGTAGTCCAGTGATTTTTTTAGTGGCTAATATTCGCCAATTGGCTAATTTTTGAAATTTGAGAATCCAAATTTGGCTAATAATTCAAGATTTAAGACGACCTAAATAGCCAAATTTTTACAAAATTTTATTTTAGAAATATTTAAATCGCCAAATAATTTATTTTATTAAAAATTTGAACTCAAAGATTCGCCTAATATTTGATAGATGGTTAGATTCAATTCGCCTAAATTTTATCAATTATTATAGAAATCTAAATTAATTCACCAATAATATATCATAACTATTAGTTATAGTAGGGTTGTGTCACCAATATTAGTTGTCATTATTGATTTAAAATATAATCTAGTGATGTTCATTATATTCCGTGAGGCAAAAATGTTACTATCTTATTTGTAACGCTTATCAGGGCTAAGATTTCCTTTGGATTGTTGATAAATCAACGACACTGAAATTTTTTTGGGTCCTATTATAATAATAAAAATAAGATACATTTATCTCACACAATACAATGAGGATTATTTGATTATATTTTAAATAAATGGTAGCAACTAGATACTATAGAGTTCCCTTAAACCCATCAAATATTTTCATAGTTAGCCTTATAATTTTCTGTAAGAAATCTTTTTTCTTTAAATATAATTATTTTCCATGGTCGTTAATGAAATTTTGGTTATTGCTTGAGATTTGCCAATATTTTCTACAAAAAATTTGTGATTAAAAAATATTCGCCAATACAAATAATTTATTTTCCCAAAAAATTGAGAGATTCGCCAATAGGAATTAATTTTTTTAAAAATAAAATGAAAAGATTTGCCAGGATTTTATATATTTTTCTAGAGGGGAGTTTCTTAAAGTTATCCCTGGTGTAGTCTGTCACTTGGTGAATACTTGACTTTTATGCATTGATGAGAGCACAACTTTTGTTCCATTGATTCTCTGAAGTCTTTGGCATTATGTATATGACCATATAGATGATATCAAGTTGACATCAATGACAATACAAACCATTAACTGATTTAATGTCTTGCATCATCTTCAACTTAACATTATCAAACATTCAATCAGTTACATGTCATCAAAACACACATATATACATAATGTAAAATGTAAAAGGAAAATACAATACAATTTCACATATTTGGATAGTTTTTAATCAACAAGTGTAACATGGACTTGGATGTACTATTTTTTTCAAAAGCAATAAAGACAAGTCCTTTTTCTTTCACATGTGTAATTATTTCATTATCATTTTACAATTAGTCCCTCGGATAAATCAATAGAAATTCTTCAAAGTGATAGTATGATGTGCATGCTTCCTGATCTGGTTCATAGTCTATATTATCAATTGGTTTTCTAATTTTTCATGGTTAAATTTTGTTGATTGAGGCCTCAGTCAATTGGTTTGTCATTTGAGAATTCATACCCTTTTGAAATATCTTTGAATTTGTTTCAAGGTTGCATGTGCATTTCATAACACCTTTGAAGTGATAATTTTTCTTGTAAAATTGTCTCTGAGGTTGAATATAAGATTGGAACGATAGTGACTCTATTTCCCATGATAGAATAAGGCACTAGTCTAATAATTATTTGGATTATAGTTATTCAGTTCATTGTTTATAGTTTTGTGATACCTTATCTATCTGTTCATTTCAATTTACATACATATTCACTAAACGTTCTTTCAATTACTCAAAGTACTTCAGTTTACATTTTATTCTATATTGCTTTCAGTTAGATTTCTTTCAAGTGCCTTGTCATACTTGAGAGAGAGGGTTTGAGGTGTATTCTATCTACTATAAAAATCCTTTAGAATTGAAGGATGAGTTTAAGGTATAGGCTTACTAGCCTTGGTTCTGCAGAGCCAAAATTGCAGAGGGTTCAACCTTGCCTTGGTTGAATCTTGTTAGTTTTCCAAATCACTTGGGTTTCCCAGCATTGGATTGGCAAGTCCATAGGAAATCCAATCTGTTTATTTGAGCACCAACAGATTGGCAACTCTACTGGGGATTTGTTTAAAAGAACATTTTGGTATTCTACCTAGAAGCTCTGGTGATATATTTAAGACTCTAATGGGAGAAAAGAACTCAAAAGATAATAAGTGTTTTCCTTTTGATAAGAAGGTGGTGACTCTATTGAACAAAGAATTTCAATTAGTGACTCTACTGAGGGAGAAAACTCAAAAGGAGATAGGAAGATAGCTTAGAAGGGATGAAAAATTATCTTTTAATTAGAAATAGAAGATCTATTCCATGATGTTTAGAATTCTGTTAAAAATATTTTTGATTCTTGTAGATACCAGGCCTTTGGATCTCAGAAAGTTTCAATGCAGCTCTAATAAATTATTTTCACAAATTTCATAGAGGGTTCTTGAATTATATGGAGATTATGATGAATCAGCTCTTGACCATTTGGATGTTTTTCATATATTCCTTCATAATTATGAGGTCCATATAGAAGATGATGTCATGAAGCTATTTTCATGGTCATTAAAAAATAATACACAAGAAGAATATGAGTCATTACCTATGCAGTCCATCTCATCATGAAGACAGTTTGAGTAGTGGTTTCTTGATATGTTTCATGATGCCATTGGCAAATAAGAAAATATGTGTTATGAACAAAACATGTGCTATGAATAGGAAAGAGAGCCAAATTATATTTTGGAGGAAGAATCTTACATGTCCCCTTTGGATACATTCTTCAGTTTGGAAAGATATAAAGGTGAACTTGCACTACATTTGTTCATGAAAATGATAAAGATCTATCAGGAAATACCTTCAGATATTAGGCCTATGGGAAGGGAATTAATGGATAAACTTTGTGAGGTAGGAATCTACCATGATTCTCAACTAATATTTTTTCTTGAGAAAATATGTGAGGTATTGAGGGAAGAAAAGAATGATGACATAGAGGAAGAAAATTTAGATCAAGTTGAAGAAGAATCTTTACATGATGAGATGTGTATGGAAACATGTATCAATGACCATGATGATGAGGAAGAATATCTTCTCAGTACAGAAGAAATCTCATATTTACTAGACATGGAATATCAAAAACATGTTGAGAAGAGTGGTCAAATTTGTTTCTCAATGCACCATGATAAGCAAGTTGATGGATCAGTACATATTCAGGGGGTACTAGATGAAGAAGATGATAAATTTTAGGAATCAAATAATGAAGATGAAATTGAACAACATACAACATATGATCATGAAGAAGTTTTAGATGAAAGCTCTCATGGAGATATGCCTGAGTTCTCTATATCCTTGAAACCATTATTTGAAGAATATTTTCTATGCAATCAAGTCCATCAACATCATGATAAAGTAGTGGGCCTAGTGATCATTTTGAAGATGATGGAAATCAAAATATGTATGGGGAAGTGTATTTAGAAAGTGAGACATGCATTATTTCATCCTAGGAGAAGAAGTTGTATCAAAAATGTGAAGATGAGATGGAATCAAATAGACATAATGAAGAGAATGTGTTGAAGATTAGTTCTGAAAATTATCTAAGTATCCTATCTAATCAAATTCTTGATAAGAAGGAAGTTCCTAAATGTGAGTTATCTCCAAATCCTTTTTGTGAAGAGAAAAAACATCTTGAGTATAGGGAAGATTGTGTACATAAAGGCATCCAAGGAGAAGAGATTAATCTAGTTACTTGTAGAGTTGATAAAATTAATGGGGATCTTCTATTTAGCAAGGACTACAGTGCACATGCTAACTTTTCTGAGGGTAAACAAAAGTCAAAGCGTGCTATAAAGAAATGAATGTTGTCCATAAGAATGGTGGCATCATATTCGAGAGATCCAAAGTATTACATGATCAGAATTATGTGTTTGATAGAGGAAAGTAACAATGTTCACTTTTTTTGGGGGTGGGGGGGTGGGGGTGGCCTGGGGCCACCCAATTTCACTTTGCATCAGATTAAGTGTGGATACTTGGTCTTCTTCTCTAGAGATAGCTAGAATCTCACTATGCTCACAGGGAGCATACGTCCCCAGAATGAGCCACTGGTGGTACTTAAATTTAGAGAATTTAGAAGTCCTAATCTATTATAAAGAAGCAAGTTTATCCATACTAAAAAATCAAAGGAAGGAAGATTTATGACACAAATAAATAGAACTAACTAATCAAAGCCTTCAAAAAATTATGGAATTTCAACCTGCTCTAATGATGATGCCAACAAAGGCTGAAGATGGTCGAAATTTAAAAATCTAAAACTGACCCAGTTCGGGAAATCAAATTTCCTATCTATGGAAGCAATATTATCTTTTCATGAGGTGTTTTGGATTTTTGACCAAATCCAAATCTAAAAGTTATGTAGTTATTTTTTAGTTAGTTTATTGTTTTTTCAAAATAATTTGTAATAGGGGTTGTGTATTTTCACCCTAAAGAGGTGTGAAAGCCACTCAAACACACACACACACACACACACACACACACACACACACACACACACACACACACATATAATGTAAAATGTAAAAAAAAACAATACAATACAATTTCACATATTTTGATATTTTTTAATCAACAATTGTAACATGGACTTGGATGTACTATTTTTTCAAAATCAATAAAGATAAGTCCTTTTTCTTTCACATGTGTAATTATTTCATTATCATTTTACAATTAGTCCCTAAGATAAATGAATAGAACTTCTTCAAAGTGATAGTTTGATGTCCATGCTTCCTTATCTAGTTCATAGTCTATATTATCAATTGGTTTTCTTATTTTGCATGGTTAAATTCTGTTGATTGAGGCCTCAGTCAATTGGTCTATCATTTGAGAAGTCACACCCTTTTGAAATATCTCTAAATTTGTTTCAAGGTTGCATGTGCATTTCATAACACCTTTGAAGTGATAAGTTTTCTTGTAAAACTATCTCTGAGGTTGAACATAAGATTGGAATGATAGTGACTCTATTGCCCATGATAGAATAAGGCATAGGTCTAATCATTATTTGGATTATAGTTATTCAGTTCATTGTTTATAGTTTTGTGATATCTTATCTATCTGTTCATTTCAATTTACATACATATTTACTAAAAATTCTTTCAATTACTCAAAGTATTTCAGTTTACATTTTATTCTATATTGCTTTTAGTTAGATTTCTATCAAGTGCCTTGCCATTCTTGAGAGAGAGGGTTTGAGGTGTATTCTATTTGCTATAAAAATCCTTAAGACTTGAAGGATAATTTTAAGGTATAGGCTTACCAGCCTTGGTTCTAGAGAGCCAGAATTGCAGAGGGTTCAACCTTGCCTTGGTTGAATCTTGTTAGTTGGCCAAATCACTTGGGTTTCCCAGCATTGGATTGGAAATTCCATAGGAAATCCAATGTGTTGATTTGAGCACCAACACTAGGATCTCCTAACTTCTTCTCTGTAATAATTCATCCTCTTGGCCCTCCAAGTTCTCCTTGATTTAACCATTTCCCATCTAGATTTGTCCCTAGTTGGTGGAGGGGGAGCCCGACCCCTTTTGTCTAGAGTAGGTCTTTCATAATGGTATGTGTTTCCATAATTTTGTGTGTTTCGTGCATGTTGAGCATTCATGAATTTGCAATTTCTTCGAGCCATTGTAAAAAAAATTTCCTATAAAGTAATTAAATAATTAATCATTATTTCAACATATATTTTTAATTCTTACAATTTAAATAATAAAAAAATTAATTTAAAACACATAAATAACTAAAATGCCAATGCTCTTCTAAAAGAAATTCCCTCAAAGACTAAGATTAAGAAGGCATTCCTATCTTTTGAAGGAGATAAATCCCCTGGTCTGGATGTGTTTCAGATGTTCTTCTTCCAACAGTTCTGGAGTATTGTTGGGAAAAATGTTTGTTTTGTAGTTAAAGAATTCTTTGGAACTAAATCCATTCTCAAGGAAATTAACTCAACGTTTATTTCTCTCATACCAAAAAAACTTGGAGCGGACACGGTTGAAGGCTTTGGACCCATAAGTCTCTGTAACTCCCTTTATAAAATCATTTTGAAGGTCATGACGTCCAGAATCTTGAGAATCTTGCCTAAACTTATATCCCCTCAACATAATGGGTTTGTTCCTGGAAGACAAATTATGGATTCAATTATGGTAGTGCATGAGAATATTCACTCCCTTCTAGCATCCAAAAAATAGGACTTCCTGATGAAATTGGATCTATCTAAAGCTTATGATAGAGTGCATTGGTCCTTCTTGTCTAAAATCCTAAGTTACTTTGGTTTTGATAAAGATGTCATAAGAATTATAATGCAATTGGTAAAAATGGTGTCTTGTTCGGTGCTTGTCAATGGAGGTTCTTCCATCTTCTTCCACCCTACAAGAGGTCTTAGACAAGGCGATCCTATTTCTCTGATTCTCTTTGCAATAATGGCAGAAAGTCTTGGAAGATCCATCAAAATACTGGTCTTGTTAGGTCAGATCTCAGGTCTTCAACCATCCTCGGCTTTTCATAAGTGCTCTCATGAGCAATTTGTTGATGATACTATCATGATGGGAGAGGCCTCTATTTTGGAAGCTAGGAACATGAAAAAGGACCTGAATAATTATACTAAAGCTTCAAGTCAATCTATAAACTAAGAGAAGAGTTCTCTATTTTTTTGCAATATGCTTGAAGAAATACAAAGGAAGATATCTTCAATTTTGGGCTGCAAGATAGGAAATCTTCCCTCTACCTATTTGGGTCTCCCTCTCTACAATAAACCTGATGATGCTTTTGGGAATGGGATCCTTGACCGATTCCACAATAAGCTGGTAGGATGGAAAGGTGCTACTCTCAGCCAAGCTGGGAAAGTTTAGCTTTTGAAATGAACTCTCCAAAATCTTATGGTCTATGCCCTTAGTCTATTTAAAATCCCCTAGAAATACACAGACTTGATTGAAAAAATTTAGAAAAGATTTATTTGGTTTGGAGTGGAAGAGAAGAAGAGATTAAGTCTTGTGGCCTGGGAGGTGGTGTGTAAACCAAAGAAGTGGGGAGGGTGGAATGATATCATCAAGAGTAAATACCATTTAACTTTATTGGAGGAAATGCTTAGGGACCCTTCAGAAATCAATGGGTCTTTCATCTGGAACAGTATCAGGAAAGACAGGGTTTTGATAAGAAAAGGGATAAGATGGAAGCTAGGAAATGGTAGGAAAATCAAATTTTGGACTGATAAGTAGCTGAAGGAAGAAGCCCTTAGTGATAAGTAGGAATGGATGCCAGTGAGTTTGGATTGTAAATATATTGTTGGAGAGAAGGTCTCATATTATTGGATCAATGAAAAATGGGTGGACTTAGCTCCTTTGATGCTTCACTCAACATGGTTAATAAGTTCCTAACTCCCTGGTTTGTTAGAAATAACAAACATGACACTTTGATTTGGGGGCTAGAGGCTAATGGAAAGTTCTATGTTTCTTTTTCTGCTACCCTTCTTCTCCCAAAGGATAATCACTCTTCTAGATGTCAGGTATGGAATAATAAACTTATTCCCAAAATTAATATGTTCTTTTGGCTTCTTGTTTAGAATAAAATCCTTACTATGGATAATCTTTGCAAAAGGGGATTAAATATCCCTAATAGATGTATCCTTTGATACTCTGAAGCTGAGAATTGAAACCATATTATGCTTCATTGTTCTTACTCTTGTAAAGTTTGGAACTCGGTCTTCAATTCCTTCAACTTGGATTGGGTTAAACCTAATAAATTCTAGGATATGGTTAAACAATGGTACTGCCCCCTTAAGAGAAAAAAAGTCAAAGATCTTTGGAAGCTTTCTCTGCCCCACTTTACTAGGAGAATTTGGAAGGAAAGAAATAACAGAATATTCAGAGAAAAAAGCTCTTCCTATCAAATTGTGGAAAATAGCATAAGTAGAAGTCTACTAGAAAATTTCAAAAATCAGCTCCCTAGTGACGCCCCCTTCAAGAACTCTCTCTATATCTCTAACATTATTATGAACTCTCAGATGCAGAAAAACAACACTGTTAACTTGAGGGAAAATAATAGATGGAGTGTGCCTCCGAGTGGATGGGTTAAAAGTAATTTTGATGGGGCTTCCAAAGGGAATCCGGGGAAATTTGGAGTGGGAGGTATCATAAGGGACCATGCTGGTAATTGTTTGGGAGCTGTTTCTGCCCTGCTGGGAGATCAGACAAGTCATATGGCAGAAGATATGGCTGCTCTTAAAGTGGTTATGTTGGCCAAATAAATGGGTTTTTCTAAAATGTGGCTGGAGGGAGACTCTCTTAACATAATAAATTGTATTAAAGGCAATCATGAAGCTTCATGGACTATTAGCTACATCATTGAAAAAATAAATTCTATTATGTCCACTTTCGATGATTATCATATTTCCCATGTTTTCAGGGAAGGTAACATGACGGTTGATGGCTTAGCTAACGTGGGTGTACAATCTGATGTCATGCAATATTGGAGAGGAGAGGCGGATCTTAAAATGGAGATTGTTAGTCTTATCAGGTATGATAGGATTAACAACATTGAAGGAGTAATTAATAGACATAATTAATGATGAGGTCATCCTTAATGATGAAATGTCATGTGAGTTGTCATGCGAAGGAAAGGGGATTAATGAATAATGTGACCCTGCACAAATTATGGTTGTTAACAAGCATTTTGAGTTTGAAAAATCACAATAGTAATTTTTCCCAAGGTATAGCACTCTATCCCTCTAATCACCTACATTTTTAGATTACGTTAGGCATTATGGGGGTGGTCTAAAGAGGGAGGAACCGATTGATTGCACAAAATGGAAATAGAAGAAGAAGGTCTTGAAAAGGTTGAAAAGGGGAGGCCTATCACAGTATTTGGAGAAGCTCCATGGCTGGGATATGGAGATAACAAAAAGATTTGCAGAGGGTTGGAATGATGGGAAGGTTCACCTATGGGGGAAATCTTTCTCTCTAACTTTGAGGGTTATCTCTAAAATCACAGGCCTTCCATGTGAGGGAATGAAATTCTAAAGGGATAATAAGAGGGCTGGGAGTCAAGCTTTCAAAAAATTTCCAAAAACAAAAGAAGAAGAGGCCATGTTAAGCAAAGGGACATGGGACTATGTTGATATAAAAAAAATTAAGTCCCACTGGGTGAAGATTCTAATAGTGGTGATTGAGTATTTTACTTTGGATGGTAGATACTCTAAAATCTACAATCTGCACTTTGTTTTAGCTAATCACTTCAGGCATGATAAAAAGGTTTCCTTTCCATTTTACCTCCTGATCTAGTTGCATAACCACATGATGGAGCATAGAAAGAAATTGAGTAACCATGTGCTCCATGTGGGGCTCATTCTATTGATCTTTGAGTATGTTCATAACCATGTCCTAGAGCCTATCCCCAAAAGGGTTAATGGGATTGTGAGGAATGTTAAGCAGGAAAACAAAAAATAGAGTTTGAAGAAGAGGGTTAGAACAAAAAAGAAGGCTAACCCGAAAAGGTAGGAGGAGACTGATGATGAAACCCTTGAGAATCAGGGCAATGATTATGATATCCAGAATGAGGAAAAGGAGGAAATGGCTATGATGGATCAAGATGTTCATGAGACAAATGATGAGAATCCTGCTAAGGAAAAAGAAGGTCAGCTGAGTAAGGAGGTGTCTCAGACTGACAAGGAGGATACGCCCATGACTGATGAAGAGGGAAAGGGTAATAATATAGGAAACCAAGAGATGTAAGTTGAGGGAGGTGAGAAAGAGGGAGATGAAAAGGAGGAGAAAAATAATGAGGATGAGGGCAAGGAGGACCAAAATGAGCAGCCAATTTTGAAGGCTAAAAATAGAAATAAGAAGAAACAGAGAAGGGACCCTGAAGTGGTGGGTTTTGAAATTGATGACAGAATTCTAAAAAGAAAAGAGGACTATGGGGTGAGTATGGAAGACTGGCTTAGTGAAGAGATGAAGATAATGAAGCATCAATTGACTAAGATGTAGGAAGCTATGGATCCTTTTAAGTCCAAGGTGGAGGAAATGGAGAAGAACATGAAGATTAAGGTTAATAACAGTAATAGAGATGAGGACCTCACTGCTAGAGTTAACACAATTGTAGAAGAAAATATGCAGGAAATGAAAAAGCAAATAAGTCACAATGGGCACATGATACATGTCATTCTCAAACACAACAATGATGGGCTTCAAGTTTCAGTTCAGAACCTGAAATCTTTATATGCTTACCTAGAAAGAAGTCTTCTAGAAAATACTACTATTACCATTGATGATAAGGCAACAAGTTTGGGCCCAGGGACAAGAACCCGAAGTGGTCTTAAAAGGAAAATCCAGGAGATCCCAAAAGAGATGCTAGAGCTGAAGGAGTCCATTGACAAAATGGAAGAAATGTAGAAGGAGGTAGAGGAAACCTACCAAAGAACTATGTAATGCCTTTTCTTCTGTTCTGGAAATTGTGCTGGAAGTTGTGCTAGAAATTGTACTAGAAACTATGCATTTTTTTGGCAGTTCTTTTATTTCTTGTTTTGGGTCTGGTTGTTTATCGGGGTCCTGCCTTTTGTTTGTAGCAGGCATTCTATGTTTGTATTGGACTTATGATGTTTATCTCTAGTAGTATCTTGTAAAAGGTTTCTGGGTCCTTTCAAAACCAATTTTTACCTTAATCAAAAAATAAAATCATTTATATAGAAAACAAATGTGAGTGTAATTTGTCTTTCAACATATATATTTTTAAATGTATATAATCTACACTAAGAGATATCAATTTTGAAAATATTTAACATTCAAAAAATAAAAAAATCAATAATTTTATTATTAATGCTATCAAGAATTTACTAAATATAAAAATGTACTCTTTCCATTTTTAGAAGTATGCCCCTTCATGCATACTAAAAGTAAATAATCATCATCTTGTTACTCCATATGAGTTTGAAGGTTGTCATGAGTATTTAAATTGCCAGTCAGTAATAGAGTCAAAGACAAACTAGACTGTAATGATCACCAAGCACAGAGTTAACCTAGTACAGTGATCACCGAGCAATAGACTTATCGAGAACCGAGCAGTATACACCGAGCAATGAGATACATTGAGCACCAAGAGAGGGTATTTACCGAGTAAACTATTAGTTACATAAAAGTTTTTAATAGCACATCATTCAAGGTAACAACTTTTTGCCAAGCTGGAAAATAGTTTACACTAATCAAGGAGGACATTAATTATGAATGCAATCATTAATTTTTTATGTTTCATATGTATAGATGATCAAGGTAAATTGTGTACACCATTGATCTTAGGTTTTCTAAGATATTGTAAAACCCTAATTATGTCAAGAAGTTTGATATATGTAAGGGTAAGATGTTATTTTTGCAAATATGATGATCAAATAGCCTCTACACTAAGGAAATCAAAAGATTAGACAAGTGTTTTAGCACAAGGACTTCATTGAAGCATTCAGTTTTTAGAATAGAGACAAGGCTACCAAGTAGTACAAAATGTATTATTAGCCACAACAATGTGATAAGTTTATTGCAATTAAAGGATCTGTTATCCATAATATTCAGATTGTATTTGTTTAGATCACAATTTTGTAACTCTCTAACAATTTTAACAGACCCAAAGTCTCTTAATAGAGTAGACTTAACCATCTTTGTCTAAATATCCTAATAGAATGCACACATACATTGTGTTGCATAATCCTCACACGAGTTAGATATAATCAATATCATTGTTACTCCTAACAGGCCAAGGTCACTAGAAGTGATCAATCTTTGTAAGCTCTAACATGCTACTTTATTACTGCACTAGTGAAGCTTTGTGGGTTCCATCCCCACCATAGTTTTTACCTTCTAACAAGGGTTTTTGCGATACCAAAATACATGTGTTTTGTGTACTTGAGTTTCATGAATTTTTTATTGTTTTGATTATATGCATTTACATTTCAGCAATAATATTTCATGTATGGTGAAAGAAAACTACTTAGTCGGTTATTATAGTTTATGATTACAAAGATTTGTTTGAAAATTTTTAAGGCTACTGATTCACCCCTCCCCTCTTAGTACACACCTTTCAATCATTCCAAAAATTGGTATTAGAGCTAGTTCTCTTGTTTAGAAATTTTAATCACTGAAGAGAAAATATCTTACAATGGAAAGGTATACGCTTCACAAAACTATTAAGAATCAGAAATTGTAGTTATAGATCTACATTGAACAATTCAAAGAAGCCAAGGAGAAACTAAAGGAGATGTTGGTTAAGAGAAAAGATATGGAATCTTGCTATAATGAGACTAATTATCAGGAAGAAGAGATACATGACCCATTTGATACATTTGGATCTGAATCTGGTAGCATATCTGATGCATCTGAAGGAATCATATAAAAACTATATGAAATTAATCAACAACTTACTGAACAAGGAAAGCACACTCGATCTTCTAAAAAGAAGAAAATTCAAGACATGATCCTGGAACTCTCACACTTAAATGCTTCTCTCAAGAAGGTGTCTGAGGAAAAGAAGGAGGCGGAGGGAACTTTGTTGAAGTTTTCCTAGGTCCTTCTATTCTCCTACTTTTGTACTGGTTTGTTTTTTGGTTTTTGGTTGTTGGGTGGTTTAGCTAGTTTCTGGTTTTTGTTTTTGGTTTTTTGTGTTGGTTCTGGGTTCTGCAGACTGGTGTCTATCCCTATTCCAGTTTAGCGGTCTTAATGAATATTCCATTTTTTTAATGCTTGTAAGGATTTTTGGGTCCCCATAAAACCTATTTTTACCAGCAATCAAAAACTTACCGAATAAGTAAAAGCACTGCAGATCAGTCAAGATACAAAAATTGTTAGAATGGTTGAAGTCTTGAATGATGTAAAGAAAGATGAACAAGAAATAAACATGGTTTTTGATGGTAGAAGACAAATGAACAAAAATCTACAAGAGAAATAATTTGAAATAATAGACTTACCGAACATTACTTTGAGATCACCAATCAGATGGTTTCTATGAGTCATGAGGCCAACCGAGTGAATATTGAACTTGCTAGAAAATTGGAAGATATTGGTGAATTAAAAGAAGAGAATGAAAAATTAAGAAATGAAGTGAAGGTTCTACAATAACATAATGAGATGATTAAGAGATTTAAAGAAAGTACTAAAAGGGTGGATGCATTTCTTAATAATCAAAGGAGACTTAACAATAATATCAGTTTAGGATATACCAAGTATGGATAATAATCAAATCAAGATGAATAGAGAAATGTCTACACAAATCTAAAGCCTAACAAGCCCTCAAGCCATCATTGTGGAAAACCATGCCACACATCATTAAACATTTGCAAAAGCAAAGCAAAAGGTATTTCTAGAACTCTCCTAAATACAATGGTAATTGCTTAACTGTAACAAGCATGGACATCATGCACATGAATTTTGATCTAAGCTTAATAAACCACCAAAAAAAACCCTACATGTAAAAATATTGTCACACTTGCAACATGCATGGTCACACATCACAAGCATGCAGGACTAAGATGAAGCAAATATGGAAACCAAAAGGACAAGAAAAAGCATATCAAATGAGAAGACAAGGTAATGCATATGCTTGGGATTATAAAAATTGGGCTAGTTGCACAACATGTGGTAGATAAGGACATATTGTAACTAACTATACGAGATAATGGAGAAGTAAATCTAGAAATTGGTCAAACTTTGGAATGACATGCACACACTGTCAGAAGGTCGGACACTTAAGTAAAGATTGCAGAGACCATGTAACAGATACATGTCCTTATGGAAATGGAAACACAATCAAAGAAATCATGAGGATAAGTAATGAAATGTGGAGGAGAGCATCAAATGACAATGCTGGGCCAAGCACAACAGTTGGTGACACCTCATCTGATGGATTAGGTCATTCCACCACCTTCACCTAAGAAATACAAAAAGGTATGGAACTATGTTTTGCAAAGTTATATCTTACATCAGTTCCTTATACTCATTGTACAAATGCCAAATTAGCATGAATTAAAGATGCACTATGGTATTATATTTTTGATAACTTTGAACTAGTTGAGTCGATTAATCTGTACCGAGTAAGAAATTCCAGTCGATGAACATGTGAGAGACAATCGAGTTGTTGATTCAATCAAGCATCTATTGTACTCACCGAGCTGAGGTATCTTTAGTGTCAACCAAGTGATTTTATTTTTGACCGAGTGGTTGGTGACAAGCATTTATTGCGCTGACTAAAGAATTTTCTACAAATTTGAGCGAAGTGAACTCATTTTTTCACACAATGATCAAAGAGAAAAGCAGAGAGATTAAGAGAAAATTCACGACGGAGCATTTCAAAGAATTTTACAGAGATTCAAAGCATATTCTGAGCATTTTAAGGTCATATCAAGTAAGCATTTTCACTTACCAAGCTTTTTTCAATTTTTTTTGGAAGCCCTAATTTGAAAAATGCGATGGTGTCTTCATCTCGAACCATGAAAGGCAAGAGTGATGAAAGAAAGAAGGTAATTCTGATGAAGAATTCAACATGCACTGAACCCAACTACAAATTTCATCTAGAGATTTCTGCACAACCTGATGACAAAGGTGTGTTCTCCATGATACCACATAGGGTTCTACTGGTTCATGACGTAAGAGAATATATACATTGTAAAATCAATGAAATAGGTGATTTTAAGCTCATCTTGACATATCAAGAGCTTAGCACTGATGGGAAACTAAAGGATGATCACAAGAATCTGGAAGTAAAAGGGTTAACTAATGCCCTACATTTCCTAAAGGAATTCAAGATAGAGTGGATATGTATTGTACTGAGCTGAGTACACAATGGTAAAATATGGCTAGATGAACTAAAGAAGATCAGTAAAGATGGTATACATACAATAACTGGTTATCTAACAACTGACAAAAAAAAATCCATAAGGCACCGGCCAAATAAAAAATTGAGAAGCTAACAGGAGCCGAGTCCAACGGTAGAGGTCTAAGGATCAACACTATCGACGATCTTGAATTAAGATTTGGAGCATATGTTATTGCATACAAAATATTTCAATCCAGCAGACCTAACAATGTCGCATGTGGTGCAATCAACATTGCATATAAAATTGTGAAGAAGGGTTTGCAAATCGACCTAGCCAATTTATTGCAAAGGTCGTTTAAAAAAAAAATGAGGACAATTAGATCAGCAAGATCGAATACATGTAAGTTTGGTTCTCTACTCATGTATACATTTGTCTATCTGCAAAATTTATTTCCCTCCATCGGTAATGTAACTTGGAAGACCAACTAACCAATCAGAGTGTAAGTCAGTGAACTCATTAAGAGTCTAGGAGAGAATTTTGAACTTGTTATGAATGATTATTTTATGAATTTCAAAGAGAAAATGGAGAAAAGAATAAGAGTACCAATCCAATTGGTAGAGAAATATAAAAAAGATATTGGATTTGTGGTAGACACAAACACAACTCATCAAATTAGTATAGCCTAGGACAAAATGGCTACCCACTATGGATTATGAAATTGACATAGATTTAGCTTCTGAGGCTATAGAGAAATTACTTAATGAACCTGTTGACAAATCTGCCATGAGGTTTGGCACATGTGATGAAGCTAAAACAAGAATACAAATTGGACTTCAAGTAGAGAAGATGGGAAGAAAGAAGACCAAAATTGTCAAGACATTGAAAAGGAAGTTTGCTATCACTGATGAAGAAATTGAAAAATTAGTAGATGACACCGAGAAGCAAACAATAGTCAGTGAAGGAGAAGATCAAGTTGCCAAAGCCACAAAATCTGATGAAATACAAGAATATCCACCTTATAAGGCTAAGAAGGGAAAAGACACAAAGGATGAGACTCAACCTAGGACAAGAACAAGATCGGTGATAGAGAATAGTGAACAAGATCACTAGACCCTCACCGAAATATGTTAGAATAGTCCCAAAGGATAACTAAGAGGGGGGTGAATCAGTTATCAGCTAATTTAATTCTTTTCTCTTATTAATTCTAGAATACCATAAAGTAAATGTACATTCAGATAACACAATAGACAACACCACAATTTGGTTACGGGCAAACCAAATGGTAAAAAACTCGATGAGAATTAGCACCCACAATGAACTATACTTGTTTATAATAATCCCTGTTAGAAGATCTTGCAACCCTATTAGGAGTTGTTCTTTACAATGCAATAATTGTAGTGACCTGGTTAAGATTCTGACCATGTTAGGAGTCTTTTACAAATAACCCTGTTAAGGGTGAGGACTCACTGTCCAAAAGCTCACTGCTTCAATGGTGAAGGCTACAACCTTCTTTAGAATAGATATGCACTATATCTGATCATGAACTATAGAGTAGACTTGTTGTCTTGATCAGTTCCAATGTATTGTAATCTTCCACTGCTTCTTCACATAGATCCTTGATGAATGAGATATAACTGATATTCTGCTCTGTACTTTTTCTGTCTCTTTTCTTATCATTCACACTTAGCGCTCACAAAATGAACTACTATAAGTATCTTCCTCAAAGTATAAGGTCACAATGGCTGAGGGAAACACTTCACCAACTTCCTTGTCAGCTTAAATAAGCATGCAATCATGATTAAGATCACGCAACACAAACTGAACAGACGCGATGCTTCGCTGAGTTGGCTCCACTAAATTATCTCAAACAGCACGATCCAGATGAAACATGACAAGCGCTCTTAACCAAACATGGTTAACTCATAACTAATCATGAATATAAAAACACATATCCTAAAGAAAGGTGAAACTCAAGAACCAATGCAAATATGTCGGCTCTATACAGATAAACTCTGAAACTATAACTGCCACTAACAAAGTTACACAACTCAACTGAAACTTCATATTTGAGTCTGCGTGTATGAACAAAGCATCCAAAGCATGTCTAAACCATGAATATAACCACACAAGTCTTAATAGCATCATTCTTATAAGTACATATAGAACACTGCTATATATTATATGTTGTCATCAATGACAAACATACAATCAACTAGCTGCCAGCAGTAAATCTCCAACAATCTCCCCCTTTGACATTGATGGCAACATATAATATTAAAAACATCTTCAGCACATGGTGTCCTCTTTATTTTTACAATCTTCTCAATATCCTCATCAAAGATTCCTCTACACTACTGCAGATCCTCTGTCTATGTTTTTAAGTTTCATGATTATATACTCCCCTAGAGTATATGCTCCCCCTTACTACATACTCCCCCTTACTACATACTCCCCCATTGACATCAATAGCAAAGGGTTCCATAAACAATTAGGCATAGGTACTACTCTAGAAATAGAGTAGTCAACCATTCATCAGTCACCATGGACTAATGTACTTGCTGCTTTATCTAATCAGACTCAAGAAAGGGAATTACTCCCAACTTCTCCCTGAGATACTCAAAAATGTCTTTTGATAAAGGCTTTGTGAAAATATTTGCCAACTATTCTTTAGTGCTCACATAGTCCAATTTTACTTCTTTGTCTGCAACTTTTTCTCTAAGAAAATGGTATTTGATCTCAATGTGTTTTTTCTTTGCATGCATCATAGGGTTCTTGGACATGTTGATAGTGCTAATGTTATCATAGTGAATAACTGTTATGTATGTGGAGCCTAATCAGACTCTGTTTCTTTCAGTGCGGTTTCCCCCTAGACATATCTTTATCGGCCCCAAGCTCAGGGTCAAGGGACAGAGCCCCTTGCGGGGTCCTGGGGTAGCGCCCCAGGTGGGGTCAAGGGGCAGAGCCCCTGATGGGTCGACCATTGATTTTCCATTAGTCAGAGTATTTTTTTCCCTAATTAGGTTAGGTCAAATATGCTTGTGAAAAGGGCTTAGGGTTTTGAGATTTCATTGTATGAAGGATTTTGTTAGCTTCCTATGACGGTATTGAGTTGCAGGTTTCAGATTGTAATCGCTGGATAATAATAAAAATATTGGACTCGCTGTTGGTGGATGTAGCCCAGGGATTGGGTGAACCATGTTAAATCTCTGTGTCATTTGTGTTCTCTTCCATGTTTATATTTTCATTATTCTGCTTATTATTCTAACAATAACAATAGGATAATCAACCTAAATACCAAAATATTTAACCATCTTCTTGATCCAAACCATTGTTGAACAATTTAATGTTGCTGCAACATATTCAGCTTCTATTGTTGACTAAGAGATACAATTTTGCTTCTTGCTTATCAAAGAAACCAACCTATCTCCAAGAAATACTGCTCCTCCTGAAATACTCTTCCTATCATCAATACAACCTTCCCAATCTGCATCTATATATACATGAAGTTGTACATTCTCTGATTTAGGATACCATAAACCATAGTCTATAGTTCCCTTTAGATATCTGAATATTCTCTTTATTTCCATTAGGTGATTTTGCTTGGGTTCAGCTACAAATCTACCAACAATGCCAACTGCATTAGATATGTCTGGTCTAGATTGAGTAAGATATACAAGTTTTCCAATCATAGACTTTTATAATGTCTTGTCAACTGCTGTGGAATCATCCTCTTTAGAAAGCTTGCTTCCTGTTATCATAAGAGTGCATACTGGCTTACAGTCTTCCATCTTGAAAGTCTTCAGTATTTCCTTCACATATTTGGACTGATTTATGAATATTCCTTTATTTTTCTTCTTTACATTCAACCCCAAAAAATATTTCATAGGACCAATCATGCTTATTTCAAATTCATTATGCATTTCTTTTGCAAATTTTGCACTAATCTTGTCATTACCTCCGAAGATAATGTCATCAACAAATATGGCAACAAGTAATAATCCATCAGGTGTCTCTCTTATAAATAGGTTACAATATGCTTCTCCTTTCTTGAATCCAATCTTGGTAAGATAACCATCTAGTCTCTCATGCCAAGCTCTTGGGGCCTGTTTAAGTCCATAGAGTGCTTTCTTCAATCTGCATACCATGTCTAGTTTATCTAATAGATTAAATCCTTCAAGTTGTTCTATGTAGACTTCTTCCTTTAAGTCACCATTCAAAAAGGCTGATTTGACATCCATTTGGTATACTTTAAAGTTTTTGAATGTTTCATAGGCCAATTATAACTTAATGGCTTCTAGTCTGCTCACAGGGGCAAATGTGTCAGTGTAATCTATTCCTTCCCTCTGTGCATATCTTTTACACACTAGTCTTGCTTTGTGTATAGTCAGAAAATGGAAGAACTTCCATTGTGGACTTTTTTAGCCTTTTGAGTAAGTGGTTTTGGGTCATATCAAGCACCTTGAATGGGTTCCTGAGTTAGACCTGGCTTTCCCCCTATTCTGCCCCTCTTTCCACTTCTTTGCAGCCTGATTTCTACATTCTGGACTGCAGACCTAAGATTCTGGACTTCAAGGTCAGGGTTGACCTTTTTGGTCTATTTCAACCTCAACCCTAACCTAGGTTAGGGTCTACCTCAACCCTGACCTAGGTCAAGGTCAACCTCGACCTTGACCCAGGGTTCAAACTTTGGGGTCTTGCCGTTTCTGGATGTCAGTCTTTGCAAAAGTTATTTCCCGCTTCTGGGTCAGCTATTTTGAGTTCCGAAGTGTTGATTCCTAAATTATATTTAATATAGGTCCTCTCCTAGGGGTAAAGGCTTTAATGGGAATTTAATTATCCTATGTTGACCTCCTTAGAAGATTGTGCCCTAGTTTCATATAAAAGAGAGCCTTCTCCTCTCATTTTCTCTAAGTTTTTCTAAGCAACATTAAGCAATTGAGGAGCATTATCAAGTGAACTCCAAGAAAGCTAAGAAGAAAGATTTCAAGCAAGCATTCATCCATTCTCAAGCATTCAAGCATCCATTTTCATGAAGGAGATCCATTGGAGGCCATTAAAGGATTCAAGCTACATAGTGCCCTTTTGGTGATCTCTCCATCCACCTTCTTCCAAGCCTCTTCCAAATTCAAGAACCCATTCAAGACTTGGTGTTAGAGATCTACATATTTGGTGCATACATACTTGTGGACTCAAGGATTTGAATCCTCTACAAGGAATTTTTCAAGCAAGGTGAATTTGTGCATTTACTTTGTTTATCTTTATGTAATTTCAATTATACTTTGAGGTTAATTCCAAAACCAGGGTTCAACCAAGGAAAACCCCTCCCCCCCAACAAATAAACCTCTTTTTCTTACATGTATAGGTTTGGGACTATAGATTTGGACACAGATCTGGATACCCTTTTTGGCTTTCTTTCAGACTCTGTGAACAGATTCTCTATCAGACCTGTGCAGGTCAGGGTTGACATTATTGCGTCAGGGTTGACATTTGTGGGTCAAGGTCAACCTTTTTCATAAGATGGCATCGGATCGGAAAAATATTTCTAGGTTTTGTTCATCTCTACATTCTAGTTCTAGATCATACTTTAGTTTTTCTAGAAATAGAGTACAGACCTCAGAAAATAGCATTCTTTGATCTGCAATACTTTAAGGTTAGTACATTTCTCCTATTTCTTTAATTACTATCATATATCATTTCTATATATTCAATTAAAAAAATTTAAGATCTTCTTCTTTACTCTCATTTCCAAATGGTTGATTCATTTGAGCATTAATCCCTCTTTTGGATGGATCAACTTGGATCTTGCATTTGTGCATTTGGGGATAAAGGTGGAACATCTTATCTTCCTCATAATCACATATCATTACAATTCAATTAAATGTAAAGTAGTGTTAAGGAAATCAACACTCTTTAATCAAATCAAACAATAATTAACAAACAATCTCCTTACCCCTTTTCCCCCTTTACACTTTGTTTTTGACCAATGTACCATCTTCATTCATCTTATTCCTGAATACCCACTTTGTTCCAATCACATTTTTGTCACTAGGTCTAGGAACCAATTCCCATGTATCATTTTTTATTATTTGATCTAATTCTTCTTCCATTTCTTTCTGCCAATCAGAATCCTTGTAAGCATCTTCAACACTTAAAGGTTCAATCTGTGAAAGTAAACATACCTCTTCATCCATTGTTAAGCTTTTTTCTTTATATCTAGTCAAAACACTACTGCTCTGATTGGCAATGATATCATCTTTTGAATGGTATCTAGATGTGAATTTTGGAACTTTTGGTGTGAAATCCTCATTTGTAATCTGTGATACTTCTTTGCTTGATTCAGGTTCATTACATGATACATCAATGCAATCAAACATTTCTTCAATAACAGTGTCTTTAGTGCTAGGCCTGGGTTCATCCTCAATCATGGGTGCATATTCATAGTACCTCTCTTGAACCATGAAATTCTCATAATTCTTTACATGATTACTTTTAATTATCTTCTTTAATCTCAAATTATAACATTTGTAAGGTTTTCTTTTAGTAGAGTAACCAAGGAAAATACCTTCATTACTTCTAGCATCAAACTTATTAACACCATCATCTCTCTTGATGTAGCACTTGCTACCAAAGATTTTGAAGTATTTTACTGTAGGTCCATTACCAAACCAAAGTTCATAAGGTGTCTTATTTGTGCCTTGCCTTAGTTGTGTTCTATTGATAGTATAGACTGATGTATTGATTGCATCTCTCCAATAGGTGTGCACAACTTTTCCTTCAATCATCATAGTGCACGCTATATCAAGTATGATCCTGTTCCTTCTTTCTACAATCCCATTCTATTGAGGGGTTCTAGGAGCACTCAACTATCTTTTGATCCCATGTTCTTCGCAGTACTCATAAAATTGGTCAAAGGTGAATTCTCCTTTGCTATCTAATCTTAGACATTTTAGTTTTATTCCAGATTCATTCTCAACCTTAGCTTTGAATATTTTGAATTTCTCAAAGGCTTCAGACTTCTCCTTTAAGAACGCAACCCACATCAACCTTGAAAAATCATCAACAAACAAAATGAAATACCTTTCTCCATAGTATGATCTTGTTTGAGTAGGACCACATAAATCTGTATGCACTAGGTCTAATTTGTTTTTAGCTAAGTTCTACTTGCTTCTGAAAGAGATCCTTACATGCTTTCCCATAACACATTCCCTGCACATTGTGTCAACTGGTCTTGCAATACTTGGAAGGTCTCTAACTGCCTTGACATTTCTTATCTTTACTATATTGTCAAAATTGATATGACAGAGTCTCTTGTGCCATAACCAACTGTCATCCACTTTTGCAACAAAACAACTTACATCTGAATTGAGCTAAAAAATATTACCTTTTGTTTTTGAGCCTGATGCAATCATGTCTCCTTCTTTGTTGTTAATAATGAATTTGTTGTCTTTGAATTCCAAATGATAAAATTTGTCAAGTAGCTGTCCAACACTTAGTAAGTTGTGATTTAATCCATCAACATACAAAACATCATCTATCTTGTTCTTTCCATCTAGGGTGATAGATTATCTACCTATGATAGGTTTAGGCGGGTTATCTCCAAATCTAACCATACCACCTTTGTACTTGTCCAGATGAACAAATTTGTCTTTATTACATGTCATGTGGTGAGAGCATCTGTTGTCAATGATCCAATCAATTCTGATGTCTTCTTTGGAAATTAGGGCTAACTCATGTGCTTCCTTTTCATCTTCAATGTCCATTTCCTCAAGAAATTTTTCCATGTCTTTAAGGGAAACGAATCCAATTTCATCCTCTCCTAAATATTCATATGTTACACCTTCAGCATGGTAGCATTCCTTTTTGTATTTAGATTTGTAATCAGATCTAAACTTCTTGACTCTTTTGGGACACTTGGATGCAAAGTGACCAATCTTGGCTACAAAAGAGTCAAGAAGGATTGCTAAAAGAGAAGATTGGTCACTTTGCATCCAAGTGTCCCAAAAGAGTCAAGAATATTGGTCTGACCCTGTTTGGAGTCTTTTACAAATAACCCTGTTAAGGGTGAGGACTCACTGCCCAAAATCTCACTGCTTCAATGGTGAAGGCTACAACCTTCTACATAATATATATGCACTATATCTGATGATGAATAGTAGAGTAGACCTATTGTCTTGATCAGTTCTAATGTAATGTAATCTTCCACTACTTCTTCACATATATCCTTGATGAATGAAATATAACTAATATTCTGCTCTATACTCTTTCTGTCTCTTTTCTTATCATTCATACTTAGCGTTCACAAAATGAACTACTATAAGTATCTTCCTTAAAGTATAAGGTCACGATGGCTGAGGGAAACACTTCACCAAATTCCTTGTCAGCTTAACTAAGAACACAATTAAGATTAAGATCGTGCAACAGAAATTGAACATACGCGACGCTTCACCGAGTCAGCTCCACTAAATTATCTCAAATAGCACGATCCAGATGAAACATGATAAGCACTCTTAACCAAACATGGTTAACTCATAACTAATCATGAATATAAACATGTGTACCCTGAAGATAGGCAAAACTCAAGAACCAATGCAAATACATCGGCTCTGTACAGATAAACTCCAAAACTGTAACTGCCACTAACAGAATTACACAACTCAACTGAACCTTCATATTTGAGTCTGTGTGTATGAACAAAGCATCCAAAGCATGTAGAAACCATGAATATAACTGTGTAAGGCTTAATAGCATCATTCTGATAAGTACATACAGAACACTATTGTATATTATATGTTGTCATCAATGACAAACATACAATCAACTAGCTACCAGAAGTAAATCTCCAACAAAATATACTTATCAGACAAAGAAGTCTAAGGCTACCACCGAGACCCAAGTACCAAGACAAAGGAAAAGGTATGTTAGAGACAAAGATGACACAGATGAATCTGATGATAACATTGATCAATTCAAGGTTGTAAATAATAAGATCCCACAGACTATTGATGAAGTAGTAGAAATAATTATAGGTATGATGATTACTTTTAGAAGAGTTCCTATAGAACTTGATACATACATACCAAAAGAGCTTTATGAAAAAATATATGCTAGATGGACTTATGCATTAACAATAAAGAAATAGATGAGAGAGGTAGAACTCATTGTACTTAAGGCTGAATACACAGTTGAATAGATTGATGACACAATGAAAAACTATGCAAAAAAATTTCCAAAGTAATCCAGAGCATTCAATATACTTCAAGGAAAATTGAAAGAAGTTGATGAAGAGAGTACTATGATTTGGAAAAATATGTTGAGTCCACCCGAGAAAATAGATTACATTGCATCCACAGTCGATACCAAGGGACATCGACTGAGTATTAAGACAACTAATGTTGAAGATGCAACTGTTGATAATGTCATGGATGGAATTCCTACACTATTGAAAAATCTTGGACATGCAGATATTATAATAGATGACATAATGGAAGGTGACCTAGATGAAAAATAAAAGGAAGATGAAGTTATCACGGAGCTACTGAGAAACTTGAAGCAAAAGAAGGAACCGAGGTCACCTGATCTATGGTACCAGGTAATATTTCCATACTGGTTTAAGAAATTGATATTCAAAATGAAGCATCAAAGGTTACACCTGAGAAGGTCACAGATACACACAAAGACAAGGGTGATGAAACTGGTAAGGAGACTGAGCACAGTGGAGCTACTACATAGGGTGATGCACAAAAAGAAACCATTGATGCAGAATTTAAGGGTGAAGGTAACACAGAGTCCACAATAGACACTTCTATCACTAACACCAGGTTAGTAACCAAGCCACCCACATAATTCATCACGCCCACTAAGCCACCAAAGCTAGATACCGAGCATAAGGCTCATATTTTATTGACACAATCTCCTACCTACAGTGTACATGAAAAGAAGAAGAAAAAGAAGAGAGGGAGCAAGGGTTCGGTCACACTTGATGAGATAATTGACATGAATGTGACCCAAGGACACTTGATCCTGAATCACTAAGAAAATATGGATATCTTTGCACCTAAAATGAAGCTCAAGATAGCCTGAGGTTAGAACACATGAATGCATAGGTGCTAGAAGCAGCTAAGGAGATCTTACTGCAAGTTTTCCCCAATAAACACATTGATGAATCTGCCCCAATCATTGATCAACTTGCACTACTCACTGAGGCAATAAATGGTCCTAATATTGATGTCGAGAACATGATAGAAGAACAAGCTGAGCATAATATTTTGTACAAGCTTATTGAAAATATTAGCCAAGCAATGGCAGTTAACAAGGTAATACTCTCAGAATCTGTAACAACATTAGAAACTGTTATTACTCAAGCACTTACAATTCTATAGAATTTATGCACACTAGATCACTTCACTATCGAGCTTAGTGAAAAGATAAATAAATTAGATAATGATCTACAAGATAGTGAAAATCGTCTCACAGTTGAGCAACATGCATTTTAAGTGCATTATTCTAAGGTTATTCACACACAATGGTTGAGACTAGAATTCAAGAAGGAAGAGAACATGTAACTGAGCTTCAGTCTGTGTTACTACCACATTTAACATTGATGCAAAAGCATGTGACAAAGGTAAAATCTTTGGTTTCCACCCCTGAGATATCAGTCACACAGAATATCTATGCTATGCATAATCATCTAAACTTGGAACAATTGACACTCGAGAACTTAAAAGAGGAATGGGATAAACTCATGGAAAATCTCCAGAAGAACCATACCAACATTTTTGACAAGTTGTAAGTTATTTCATTTTGTAATTAATTTCAAAAAAGGGGGAAAATATATGTATATATACCGAGATCATGCACAAAGGGGGAGTCACTATGTATGAGTTACTATGTATACATATCTAAGTTTTTGATACTAATCCCAATGGGGGAGAATGTTACTCCATATGAGTTTGAAGGTTGTCATTAGTATTAAAATTTCTAGGTGGTAACAGAGTCAAATATAGACTACTCAATAATGATCACCAAGCACAGAGTTAACCGAGTATAGTGATCACCAAGCAACAGGCTTACCGAGCACCGAGCAGTATACACCGAGCACCGACAAACAATATTTACCGAGTAAACCAATAGTTACATAAAAGTTTGTAATGACACATCATTCAAGGTAACAAATTTTTTCCAAGATGGAAAATGATTTACAATGATCGAGGAGGACATTAATTACGAATGCAATCAATAATTGTTTATGTTTCATATATATAGATGATCATGTTAAATTTTGCACACCGTTGATCTTAGGTTTTCTAAGATATTGTAAAACCCTAATTAGGTTAAGAAGTTTGATATATGTAAGGGTAAGATTTTATTTTCACAAATATGATGATCAAATTATGATTAAGTAGCCGCCTCACTAAGGACATCAGAAGATCTGACAAGGGTTTTAGCACAAGGATTTCATTGAAGCATTCAGTTTTCAAAATAGAGACAAGACTACCGAGAAGTAAAAAAGGTATTATCAGCCACAACAAGGTGATAATTTTATTGCACTTAAAGGATCTGTTATCCATAATATTCAGATTGTATTTGTTCATATAACAATTTTGTTACTCTCTAAAAATTATAACAAACCCAAATCTCTTAACAGAGTAGACTTAATCATCTTTGTCTAAATATCCTAACATAGTGCACACATACATTATGTTTTAAAATCCTCACACGAGGTAGATCTAATCAATCTTATTGTTACTTCTAAAAGGGTAAGGTCACCAGAAGTGATCAATCTTTGTAAGCTCTAACATGCTACTTTATTACTGCAGTGGTGAAGCTTTGTGGGTTCCATCCCCACTGTAGTTTTTACCTTCTAACAAGGGTTTCTACGATACCAAAATACATGTGTTATGTGTACTTGAGTTTCATGAATGTTTTATTGTTTTAGTTACATGCATTTACATTTCAACAATGACATTTCATGTATGGTGAAAGCAAACTACTCAGTCGATTATTACAATTTATGATTACAAAGATTTTTTTGAAAATTTTTAAGGCTACATATTCACCTCTACCCTCTCAGTACACACCTTTCTATCATTCCAACACACCTTTCCATTTCAAAATATAAATTGAAGTAAAGATTGTCAATAAGGAAACCCTCTGAAAGGAAAGAAAGAATAACAAAACACTTTTTTTTAAAAGAGGGGTAAACACTTTGACCCAGAGCTATGAAATAGTGAGGGCACAAAAGGGGGACCTCATCCCCAATGGGATTTAAACCTTTATGGCAAGAACAAAAAAATGACTTAATCATCACAACATGCCACTATTGGCAGAATGAAAACACACTGAAAGCATTAAATTATTTGATTAAATATTTAATGGAATAAAATCTCTTCAATTCTAATTTAAATAAAGCTCAACTTTAGTTGTTCATTCATAAAAAAATAGTATTATATTTTAAACCTAAAATATTATTTGTACTCCATCGATGCATACACAGAATACATCTAAAATAAGAAAAAGAAAATAAGGAATTTTTCAAAGGGTATTGATGCATACATAGAATACACAACCTATGAGTTGAAGATTGAATTTAGGAAATAAAAATGTATTAGCATCATTTTGGTTGTCAACACTTATCTACAGACTATATCAACACATAAGAATCAATTGGCCTAATACCATTTCTTACAATAGATAATAACACATTTGAAAGATATCATTGAGACAAATTGAGAGACTATTCTTTATTGTCTCCTTTAAAGTATCTCCAAATTCTTACATTTTCATGGCTCATGAATGCAAAAAAATATAAGTTCCACAATCCATCTCATATCAAAACAATGTTCACCATCGTCAATTGAAAGTATTATGCAACCTACTATTCATGAGTGATTCATGCCTTGATGGGTTCCTTAGTTTTGAATTGCATGTCATTTCCACCCATAAAGAAAGAGTTAACCATAAAATCTATAGAAAATAATAGACTGACAACTATTGGCAAAATTAACTAGAAAAAGACTACATCAATCTGTCATAAGTGGAAAACATGCGAAGAATATATAGTATCCAATATCCAACTTCACACATACAAAATTTATTTGAGATATAAAATGTCAACTCTGTGTTGGAGTAGTCATTTGTTCAAAAATCAATGGAGACTTGCCAATTGAATTTGATATCATTATCCTTATTTTTATCCAAGATTTTGAATTTCAAGTTTGTAGGTAAAAAGAGGTAGTGGAAGACATTTGGATAAGAAGAAAACAACACCCCTATCTTGGATTTTCATTTAAATGATAGAATAATTATGTTAAAAACATGGATTTATGTAAAAGTCATTGATAGAAATCATTATTAAACAAATATTTTATTTGTTCATAATTTCATTAAAAAAATATCATATTATTAATTTTAATTGATAGAAAGTTACAATCATTAAATTTAAATCAAATCCAATATGAATTAAAACAATATTTTAAATGAAAACATGCTGATACTTTCCACTTTATATGGTGAAAACTAAAAATAAATGAAATCTAATGTGGAATTTCAAATCTAATTTTTGCTTTACGCAGTGGAAATTAGAAAAATATAAAATCGAGTAAAATTTCAAATCCAATCTGAAATTAAACATTCTAAATATAAACATGCCCATATTGTCTACTTTCTTTATTATAAGGGGAAGAGCACTAGTACCTGCCCACATTCTAATAGTCGTGCACTCTACGCATACCTGTCTAGAAAAAAAATGATAACTGTAGACACCTAAATTTTATTAATTATATTAATTAAATGTAGTTATCCTAAGTCGCATTATTGATCAAATAATAACACATTATTTAATTGATTAATATTATCCCCTAGCTAAATTAAATTTAAGTAATTAAGTAATTGTCATTTAGTTAATTAATGAGAATCCATATCCATGTAATTAATTAATCAACCCCATTTTCTCTATTAAATAAAACAAATAAAATCTATTTGTGTTATTTAATTCACCTTTTCAACCTTTTCCTCTTTGCTCCAATTTGAATTACATAAATTATTTAATTCCTAATTGAGCACATGTCTCCTTATAACCTTAACCCCCTAAACATTCCTCTAAACTACCCCACTAACTAACCCTCCAACCAACCAACCAACCCTATCCGTCCAAACCTCCCAATTAACCAACCTTATCCTAACCTCCACAATTATGTGCACATTCCTATTTTTAATAAATGAGAATAAAACCTGAAATTTTGGTGACAACTACCTAAAATTGACACAGCCTCCCATTCACATGCCCCTCTTTGCATTGTCAAAGTTTCATTTTGAAGGCCCCTCACATCCCCTCCACTTTCATGCATAGAAAACTTATAGTTCCAAATTGATTCCACACTCATAGCATCATCAAATCCATAGTTTAGTCCCTTTTGCATCCATTTTTAGTCATTTTAGTCATCCTCGTACCCATTTTAGAACCATCAATATTGCATTTTCATTATCAAATCATCCTCATTATCTTGCACAATCATGGAGCTATATTTTGAGCACCCTTGGAAGCCATAACACGAGAACACATATCAACGCATACAAAATCAAAGGAATATCCTTATCAAAAGAGGCTCAAGTTTGCATTTTTTTTCTTTCTTGTTAATTTAGCTTATTTTTATCTCTTTACCTTGAGTATTTCTTTAAATTTGTGTAGCTTATATTGCTCTTTTTAATAATTAAGTCATTTATATCTACTCACACTTTCACACCCATTTCTAGCATGCCTGATGGGGCCCACTTCACAGGTCAACTAGTCTTCTAACATTTTATTTTAGTGTGTCATTTGTAGATTTTGGGAACCTTGCAGGCAAACAAATGATATTATAGGTTGGTTTTCGCTTAAGCAAAAGTCATATCAGCTCCAAGTCACCTTTTTGAGAAACTACAAGAGCAATATCACAAACCGCAGGAAAACCATCAAAAGCAACGAGAACACATTCCCACTATCATACAAAAAATGTATAATATCTTTGTGTTTTACCAAAAACCTTAGGTTTTCTTTGAAAAATGAGTTTACAATGGAAAATTAGTTTATTATATTATTTTTACTTTCTATTTATGTCATTTTTCTAAATTTTAAGAAGGGATGAGAATGACTTTTGAAAAGATGGGTTTGCATTGATAAAATCGGTTGCCTAGGTAATTTTTGCTCTTTATTTCTATCATTTTGTCCATTTTAATGAAGGGGAGAGAATGATTTCTTAAATAACAGGAGTGATGGTAAAATAGGAAAAGTGGCAAGAATGAACTTATAAAGGGAGGGAATGTTGTTTTCTAAATTCTTTTCATTTTCCATATTTATTTTCTATTGATTTAATGCTAACTTGCTAACTTACCTTCTATTTTCTGGCTTACTAACTAGTTTTTTAGGTACTTAGGTTGTAGAAGACCACAATTATATAAATACTAATGCTTTCCTTGTAGGTTTTCCAAACATGGGTTGCACTTAAAACATTATTTTTGGGTTAAAAAAAGATTTCATTTTTATGCAGTTTCTTTAATTAGGAACACTTCAATTTAAGTAAGGAATTAACCCAAGTATTTGGCATGTTTGGAAAATTTATAGACTTATTGTCTCTCCTTTCCTTCCATGGACCTTGGGGATCAAAATTATTATAACTTTTCACTCTTCGATTTAGATTAAATCTCAAAAGGTGACACACAAGTATCCTCTCCCCTTGCACTCTCTGTGACCTTGGGTGTAAGAGAACATGTACCATGTTTTCTTTTAGAAGGAATATTATTTGGTGGGAAAAGAGGTAATCACCTCAAATAAGGATTCTAAGTGACACTTATTTGGTTCAATATATAAATATTTTCTCAAATTTTGACACTCCCCTTAGTTTTCCTAGCACCCACATTCATGTGAGGTGTATTAAAGTCATTTTTCTAATTGGAAAAGGACTAGGACTGGGTTACTCAGAGGCCTATATAACCCCAAAGGTACCCCTATTATGAACCTTTGTTGTAGAAGCTAAAACTCCATACTTATTGGGTCTGGGAGTGCACATAGGACCCCATAGATTGTACCTCCATGTGCCCTTCTTGGTGAGACATAAAACTCTCAGTTCATAAGGTCTTTGAACCTTTGAGGTACAAGTTTAAGTGATTCTTGTGTCATATAAGGGGGAGCTATTGAAAATTGATACTCTACTTGTTCACCTTCTTTGTGGTATTTTTTTTAAGGGATTCAAAAAGTTTGTCCATTTCCAACCTAATTTGTATTTTTTAAAAGTGTTTTCATGCCAATGTGATTTCATCTTGGGCTAACTTAGGCCCTCACATCACTATAGTCTTAGTTCCAAGGTTGCATTCCCATTATCAATCCCAAATTGCATTGTTCCCATTTACCATCATCATAATCCTAATTTGTATCATTATTATCATTTTCCTAAGTAGGGGATCAAGAAAATTAAACATCAATCCAATCAATTAATCAACAAAATCAAACAATCAAGCATCTAAACACCAAAATCCAAAGATTGAATTGTATAAAAATTGAATCAAAATTACCTTATCATCCATAATTGGTCTTACATCAATGTGTTGTTTCTAGCTTACATCTTGATGACTATTAACACTTATGCTTTGACTACATCATGTCTAGCTTTTGATTCATCTATCATTGTAACCTTATTATCTCTAGCCATAGGTTTGGTTTATTTTTATCTACCTTGTTTCTTTAGTGTATCCTCTTGATAAATTATATGTTCACATCATCTATTGAGCTTCTTAACTCACATCAAAGTACTAAGTTATCAAATCAACCAATTATTTAATGAAGTCAACCCTATAATAAAATCAATCCATCATCCAATTCTATCATTGAAATAGGTGTTACATTTCATTATCCTACACTTGCAACTCCTTGTTTAGGCCTATTAGAACTCGATCTCAATCTAGACATGCAATGGAGTAACAAGTCCGATAATTTTCTGCTTCATTTCGTGATCCTCCACAAAATCCTACTTCCAATCTTCCATATGATGTTTGTAAACACTCACAGTCATTTTGATCCAATCAATAACTCCATTCATAAAGAGATCATGGTAGACCAAAAAAATGGGAAAAAACTCTCAAATAGACCCTATAGATTATTTTCTTAAAGATGTAGACAATGCCTAAATGGTGAAAGACGTCATTGAAAGTTGCAAAGACATTATCTTTGCAAACATAGTGACTTAAGGAATGACCATTACACCTTCCACCACATTAGTGACATTGGCTCAACAACAACAATCCCAACCATAAAAACCACCTCAATAATAACCATCTAAACCACAACAACCACCTCAACAAAATTATCCTATTCACAAAAAACACCTCAATAACAACCCCAACAACCACCTATTTAGTCGTCCATATCACAACCAAAATAGGGTGATTTGTTCTTGTCATTGTCACCATCATCTCTTGGTTCCATTTGATGAAAATACTAACCTCTCTATAACAATTTGGGAGGATTTCCACCCCCACCATCCCAATGGGGAGTTTCCACACATGTGCCACTTGTCACACCATCTACACAAACTTCCACCTCAATTATTACTATGTCTTCCATTAATACAATTTATAGTGTGCTCCATACCACACTATTTTCCAATCCCCATGTAGTGAGGAAACCCATTGATCTATATCTTACATTGTCACAAGAACACACTATGACAATGCTTGATTTTTTTGCACCTCCTCCTACATAAGCTATGACTAGGTGCATGATTTTCATCACACCATCACCATCCATACCATTACTCCTATAATCTAAAACTATGCTACAATACATACCAAAATTAACTACACCACCTATACTTCCATAGAAATACATTAGTTACTTACAAGTTCCTTCTTCCCAAGTGGAAAACTGGGTCTACCATCATGTAGTATTGTTTATAATCCCCCATCTTATAATCAACAAATGAGCACGTATTGTCCCACCTATGTAAGGGAAAACTATCTCCTTAGTGAGGCACATCAAATGATTTCACCTCAACATACCTCCTATCAGTAGTTTTACAATGCTCAATCTCATAATGCTTCTATTAATCAACAACCTCCCATAATTCAACAAGGTGTGTCCACCTATCAACAACCTCCACTTGTCAAACAACAAACATCCACTTATTGACAACCTCCCTTTGTTCATTAGAACAACTTGGGATATCTACATCCACAACAACAACCCATGTATGTACATCAACATTAAAGCATGTATCAAGCATCATGTTTCCTATCAATTACACCATCACCAAGTCCTAATATGACGGGGATGCAAAAACCCCAATTTCTAGTCAACACTGAATGAGAAGAAATGAAGGAAACTCTAAAGGATCTTTAAGATTAGCTCTATTAATTTTTTCAAATTTTAAGATTTTTTCTCATACCCCTTTGACAAGTCAATCATAGTATTTCCTTTCCCTAAACATTTCAAAACTCCCAAATTTGACAAACATATGAGAAAGAGTGACCCTCATAATCACATCAATGAATTCTACATGATTTTCCAAGAGGTGGTCTATTGTGAAAATTATCTAACTTACAATTATTCCCTAAGAGTTTTAGTGGCTATTATTTAGAGTGGTTCACTAAGATACCATTTGGCTCAATCACTACCTTCATTGTCTTTTCAAACAAATTTGTCACCCATTATCACCATAATTTCATGTTAGTTACAGATTTTGTCCTTCCAAAAATATCTTTAAAAATGACTCATCATGCCCAGATGAAAGACAAAATGAAACCATCAGTTGGAAAGATCTTTGTTAAACAGATGATCTTCCTCTAAATTTTAGAGGTACAACTCCCTCTTATGATTATCAATTTGGTTTTTCAGGGTATGCTTTTAACCAAAAAGGAGGAAAGACAAGCTAACACCTACACATAAATATGACACAAATGCAAATATAAATAATTATAAACAAAGAGGGCACAGGGAAAAAAAAACACAAATTTAATTTTCTAAGTACCCACTATAGATATTTGGGAAAATAAAAATAACTCCCTTGAAGATTGCTTGAATATCAATGACCCAGAGTTCATAAAATAACCATGCTTATGATTTGATATATAGATAAAATTGTATAAGGATGAATGCAATTATCATAAGAAAATAACAATCATAAAGAAAGACAAGTAAACACAAATTTTCGAAATTCTCCTTTATTCGTTAGACAAAATAAAGAATTCAAATTTTTCACAACCCTGTAAAAACAAATCATATATCTCTTAAGAAAATACTGATGTTCCCTCTTTACAATCTTCAAAAAAAAAAATTACTTTCTCCTGAGCCTAAGCTTGAGAGAAGAAAAATCCCCCTTTCTTATATCTTTCAATTAAATATTTATAAATTTATTCAAATGGAGCTTTTTCAGTTACATAACTGTTTCTTGGAAAGATTATCAGTTACAGAGTTAATCTTTTTAATTTCTTTTAACTTCTCATATATTTGATGTTTCAATTCATTTTTAATGAATTAAGATATTGTGTATGTGAAGATTTCTTACCTTTGTTAGTTATTGGGCCTTGTGCTTAACTTCGAGCTTCTCCCTACTAAATCAATTTAATGAGAAAATTACCAACATTTGATTTGAAATCTTGCTTGAGCACTTGACTCTTCTATCATAAAATAAGTTTCACAAGAGCGTCGACCATCTTCTTTAGGCTTGGTCAATGAATCAGGTAATTTTATGAACTAATGAACGCCCCTTTTTCTTATTAGTTCCTTCCACTAGGCAGATACTATAGAATCCATGGGATGCTAGTAGAACTTTTCTTTCAACCAATCAGATTCATGAATTTTTCATGTGCGGTTTGTTTTGTAATGTTTGTAGTTGTTATCTAATTAAAAAAACATTTCAGACTTCTATTTTCCAATTTTCTGATTGGCTCGTATCATGAACAGTAGTGGTGCCCAATTTTTGACCTTGTAATGTGCCAAATTTTTGAGCGTGCAATGCTGAAGGAAACTTGGAAAAAAAAATATTTTTAAGCAATTTAGATATAGTTTATTTTGCAAGTTTGTGAAGTTTCTGGGTTGGGACTGCAAAGATATTAATGCAAAATCTGAGATGATATTAGAAATTAATTTATTAGTTGTAGAAATAGTTCCACAGTTTCCAAAGGTACAATTATTATCTAAAATTTTGCCGACCTTTCTGACCTTGAAGCGACTAGACTTTCAATTCTCTGCTATTTGGTAGGGTGAAATGACCGATGCTGCAAAAAATCATGGAAAATGTAATTACTTGTTGACTCATATTGCAGCTCAACATGTTTGACAAGACATTTTGGGGATAAATGCAGGACCTTGGGCAGTGTTTGAGGCAAGCATTTAATTTCTTGAAAAGGCAATGTCAAGTTAACGCAATAAATTTCTTGAAAAGGTACTGTCAAGTTAACACATCAATGCAAGTGTGTTATTTTTTGTTTGTAGTTTCATGTTTAGATTAAAGTTTAAAAGACAAGCTTTGAAGATTTGTGCTTTGTTTTGGTAAATATTCATTCTTCTCTATAGTTTAAACGGATCTTTGTTATGTCTAAGACTAATTGTGTCCTGTATTGTCTGTAATTGTATGTTGTTCACATGTTTTCTGCAGATAGCAATCTTACAACCAGGTTTGAACCTCTTTATTTGTACACAAATAGTCACAGACACTTTCAGTAAGGTAGGCACTTTTGATAGTTTTTGGAGTATTTGCTTGTCTTGTTAAAACTTTCTCATGTGTGGTTGTTTCAGATGTTTTGTCTTTGTGTGCATTTATCCTCTGCCCCCATCATCTTCCTGATGTGGGTATTAATTTTGTTTGTCTACCTATTTGTTTCTTTGTAGTTACTAGCTGTAGGAGTACTACTTCAAGAGTATAAAGATCTGATTTGGTTCCCAAAATGCCAGTCTACTGATAGCCAAGATCAATGCATCAAAATATGGCAGATGTTGTGGTATTTCTGAAGGAGAGATCATGATAATTCTTACATTGTACTAAAAGTTATGTGAATGACTGTTTAAGGACTAATTTTAACTCTGTGTGTGTGTGTGTGTGTGTGTGTGTGTGTATGTGTGTGTATAAGGGCTTTTGAAGCCCTTACAAATAGCAATTTGTGTTATGACCCTTTGATAACCAACTTTTAGGCTTCTAAATGTAACTGGTTTGTCACAAGTAACCTGCATTAAGGTTAAGGTTTTGTTAATTGCAATGTTTAATCTAATTATTGACTTGTACATAAAGGCTATTGTTGTCATTATAAAAAAAGTTTTGAAATATTTCCTATTTTTCTTTAACATTTTATAAAAGTTTGAAAATTTCAAAATCTAGGTTTAGAAGTTTATGTAAAATTAGTCATTTGAAAAATATCACACAATTATAAATTCTGGTGTTGTCCATACAGTTTTTCTGTGCAAATAAAATAGAAGAATTTGACACCTTGAATCAACTCCACCTTCTCTTCTATAGACTAAAGAGCATATAGAATAATACGACGTTCCTTCTCTAACAACTTAAAAACTTCCCTATGAGAGAGCCCATGTTTAGTCAGAAATTCAACTCGTGATTTGACTAGCCTACACCCTTATATAAGGCCCTATTGGAAAATCCCATCTTGTATAGCTTTTCTCCCTTTCAAATTCTTGAGCAATGCAACACACCTTGACAGCTCCCCTTCCGCTCTCATTAAAAATACAAAAGGATCATCCACAATGGTTTTCGCAAGGAGATGATCTCTGATGCCCAAGCTCTGTAACTCAATAACTATTGCTTTCAGCTTGTCTTCAATGTCATGGGCCAATAATGTAGGGAAATTTTCAAAGACTTGATCCATGTCCTCTCTACGTAGACCAATACTCTTAAGATACTCAATCTTAAAAGGCAGGGATGTTGTTCTATAAGTTACAAAATTTGGATACTTCCTCAGGATATGATATATCGTCTCCTTCCTCACTCCATAATCTATTAAAATCTGAATCTTGGGTTCTAAACCATGAGTCATAGGCAGTTGTGCTCAAGAATTAACTTACACTTGCTAGGCAAAAGACATGCAGTGCAATACATGGAAGGTGTTCACTCTTTCTTGAGATGTGGTCTCCAATTCTTGCTTCCGACTTTTCCCAATATTTTATGACCATATACCTTATCTTATTTCTAGGTTTTTATTTTGTTTTCCATAGTAAAGTTTGCAATTTTAGCACAAGGTAAGATTATATTATCCCTTTGAATACTATATAATCTCATCTTTCCATACTCTCTAAAATGATAAATTGGGGTATATGATTCTGTTTTGATGATTCTTTAGGTACGCAGAATATGTGTCCATTTGGAGTGAAATAACTTTGAAATTTCATTAAATTTTTTTATAGGAATTTTTATTTTAAATCATAGTTGTCAACTATAATAACAATTGTATGCCTCTCTCCAATCCCCACAGCTTTCCAAAGGCGAGGGTTAGTAGCAAAGGTTTCACAAATGAATGCAAATCAAGTATACAATGACTACTAAACAAATAACAGAAACGTGAGCAATAAAATGTACAAGCAAGAGAAAGGAAGACAAATAAATGCAAACCCCATGATGCTTGAAGCTTCTATTGTTTCTCTCTACTCCTTCCGAAATGTTGTTCTTGATGCTCAATATTGGCAGGGCAGCGTCTATGACTTGAGAAGCGTTGAGAATTTGATAATTAAAATGTGTGTGTGTGATCGCAAGATGGCTTGAATGCTAGAACCAAACTCATGGAGTAATGGCACACGAGAGATTGAAATCCTGGATCCTTCAAATGGTTATGAAGGGTTTATTATATAGGAATTGGTGATGAAATGAACAGTTGAGATCAATCTCAGAGATGGGGAGATGAACGGTTGAGATCAAAAGCAACAGGAGAGGTCCTCAATAAACTCCACCTCTTCATTTGGTAAAGAGGAGATAGAGTTTGGTTAACTAAAGAGCTAATTATGAGTTACCTTTTTGAAATGAAGAGGGGGTGAAGTTACCCATGTGGACTGGAGAGATGGGTGGAGTAACCCATCTGATCTAATTGGAGTTATCTCTTTGAAGATAAATGAGTATTTAATTCATTTATTTAATAATTGTTTTCAACATGTGAGATAATTGAATTCTTTTTCATTTAAGAATTGCTTTATTTGATGAAATTAAATTAATTTAATTGAAATTAATTTAATTGGAAGAATTTAATTAGTAAGTTTAAATATTTGGATTTAAACTATAGGAAATTGAGTTCAATTAATTAAATAATGATAATTAATCAATTAAAGATTAATTAATTAAATAAAATTAATTATTTAATTAATTTTGGGAATTGGATTAGATGATTTGAGGAATGAATTTAGAAGAAAATAGATGATTAA